>BQNB010016058.1:0-25000 GCA_026074375.1 Tanacetum coccineum
TTACCCTAGGGACTTGGGTAGTGTCATGTCCAGATGATGATTCAGTCATAGGGGGTTGGTCTCATGTAGTAGGTTGAGTAGGAGAGGGTGTTGGTTAGGGTTTAGTAGGTTGTTCTGTGCCTTCACCCTCATCTACTACTGCTTGAATCAACATATTAGGAAATAAAGGTGTAACATGGCCTGAAAAGTGTAGTCCTTGCTTTGCCATATTAGTGAAAACCTTTTTGGTAAGGACTGGTATTGGAAGGTTATCTAAAGGGGCAGGTAGGTTTGAAAGTTGGTTATTTAAAAACACTTAAACAAATCTTGGATACATTAAGAATTGCTTCTTAGCATCCAAGTTCCTAATCACACCCTCAAAATCATCTTAGAAAAATTAAAGTTTCTATCTGTAGCTAAGCAAATCAGTGCAGATGCAATATTTGTAGGAAATTGATCCCAAGAAGTACTTTTTGAACTAAGGCAGTGAATTAGGGTATGAATTAGGTACTTCCATTATGGGGAGAAGAGAGCTTTTTGAAAAGTAAGAATTGTAAGATCTCCCTCATACCCCATCAATTAAAGGTTTTCATAAATCTCTTGATTTGTGAGACAATCAATTCCATCCACATCATTAAATAGAATATCTCGTCTAATAGATGCTTCAGAAATTGATACAGTCTTGCCAGCAACTTTGTTTTTAATGTAACAAACATCATTGACTATTTTGGAAGTAGCAGTGTTCCAAAACTGTTCAATAAGGGAAGTAGAGACAGTAGGACTTACAGTGAGAGAGTAGTAAATCAAGCTTCATGTAAGGAAGTCCACTATCTCATGGAATTGAGCATTCCGTTCAGTTTTCTCCAAATAAGCAACCATATTATGCTTAGGGCAAGATACGAGAGCAGCCATGGAGGTGTAATTGATGATCGTCGGTGATTAGAGGGATTAGGGTTTGTAATATGAGAGCATGGGAGAGAGATTAGGGGAGTAAATTGTGTGTTTGAGAACGGTTTATATATGTTTCAAGTAAACCCAGTGACGAAGAAACCGCAATTTTAATTTTTAGACCCCTAGCAGTATCTATCCCAACAGTAACCTAGTGGTACTAACTTTTGCCTGATAGTACTAACTTGTTGCCTACCAGTATAACCAAAACTGGCAGCACTAACTAACTTAGTACCATATGTAGCTCTCAATCCTCATTCCAAAGAACATAATGAACCTCAACTAATTATCACATCATCTAAACTCCATCTGCGAACTAAAAATCATTTTCCAAACTGTACAACAAATGAACCTGCCATTTTGCCTCCCCTGAACTAATGCAGCTATAGGTAGGCTTCATTCCCAGTCATGTGCCTGGAACATCCACTATCAACAATTCCTTTGTTCTTTAAAGCTTTTTTTTTGTGGATCATCCTGCACGTCAAATAAGAGAAATTAGTTTGTCTTAGGGACCCAAGCCATTGCTGACTTGGGTCTGCCTAGTGGATCTTTAGAATTGACATTTTTACTAGAGTTTGATCCACTATTGTATTCGGAGACTTTGTTCTAGTAATGTCTTTTGGATCTCCAATTACAACCTGCTGAGGCTTTAACAGCAGTTTCCCTATTGCCCCCAACAGCACTAACTGTTTTGTCCCTAGCAGTATTTATTTTATGACTTGTAAATTTTGCTTTTGGTGTTGTTGTTCTATTAAATAGCCTTCTAATAGGAGAATGAGACTTACAAAAGTTATTTCTTGGTCTAATTTCATTCACAATGGGTCTAGCAGTATTAACTTTCCTAGCGGTACTAGTTGCTGTTGCTTGACTAGAAAGATTTTATCTAGCAGCATTAACTGGAAATCTGCCAGTTTTAGTTAGTACTGCTTTTGGAACAAACTTGTTTTGGTGATTCAATATTTGCACATTGTTCTACACTTGTCTATTCTCCCCTTGACCAGTACCCTTACCCTTCTGTTTGTTTAATTCAACTTGTTTAGCCATTCTTTTCTCATGGAAGTCACAATCTCTAATAAGATGGCTAAAGCTACCACATACAAAGCATGCCTTTTTAGTGAAACCATATCCCAAACCCAGCTTTTTGGACATTAAACCATTCCAGTCTCTCTTGTCAGCTTTAGGACTTGGACTACATGTGTTTTGTTCTTTAACAGTTTCCCTAGGAGTTTTTACATGCTTAACAGTATTAACAAAAGCAAAACTAGGTTTTTCCTGTTCTTTTGAAGGTTTAATCACATATTCATCATCACTGTCTGACTCATACTCCTCAATGATAGGAGCATCAGACCAAACTTTAGGTTTACTGACAGCTTTGGGTTCATTTACAGCTGGTTTAGGCACAGATTCAAGTGTTTCTACACTAGAATTTGATTCACAAGAGACAGAATCACTGGTATTAGCAGCAGATTCACTAGTTTTAGACTGTTTTGGACCATATGTAAAATTTGACTCATCTATTCCAAAATCAGATTTAGGAGGCATGTAGATCCCTGTCATTGGAGGGGGAACTGCATGCATTCCTTCAACTTTTGCAAATCTATCATACACACTCCCATAGAACTCATCTGAAATCTGCTCCTTACATCATGCCTTAATTTCATCACACCAAGACTCTTTGTAGAACCAAAAAATAATATCAGCTACATAAACTTGCATTAATATGAAATATGATTCCTGTCCTTTTGATAAAAAGTTAGTCTTGTACGATGGTTCGCTCTTCTGTATCCACAACTCAAAAGAAAGTAATAAAGTTAGCATACCAAGGCTTATGGAGCTTGGTGTAAACCAAACAGAGCTTTTAACAACTTGAGTAGACCACTTCTAGGGAACTTAGCTCTACAAAAAAAACCAGAAGGTTAAGACACATACACCTCCTCATCAATTGTGCCATAAACAAAAACGGCACTCTTCCATCCCATTTGATAAACTATGAATTCCCATATAAGAAGCAAAGGCCGAAAAGATCCAATATGGCTTCATCTTAGCCACATGAGTCAAAAACCTCATCATAGTCTATCCCTTCCTCTTGTCTATATCCCTGGGCAACCAACCTTGCCTTATTTCTAACTACAACACCTCTTTCATCCTTCTTATTCTTGTAAACCTATTTTTATTCAATTGCCTTCTTCCTAAAAGGCAAGTCAACCAAAATCTAAACCTTTTGAATCTGAATTATAGAAGCTCTCCTTCATAGCACACCCAACTTCATCTTCAAGAGCTTGAGATACCTTTCTTGGGTCAATCTGAAAATGAAGCAAGCAAACAAACAGTGCGAAATCCTTGTGATTATTTTCTTCTCTAACTTGAATATGCTTACAAAAGCATGTGCCTCCTGAACTTTTGTCACTATGCTCCTTGTCTGAACTCTGAGGGTTTGATCTCCAAGAATTTGAGTTGCTAGGATAAAGAGGGTGTATCTTGATGTGGAGAAAGGACAAACATTCACAGTGGTTTTCTAATTATGAATTCAGGGCCACTGCACAACTCATTATCATAGAGATGCATGGTACAAATCCATCACTTGGATTGTCTAAAATATCCTCAAGAGTAGTATTTGAGATCATCTTGTCATGTTGGTTCGATCAGGTCCGACCAACACTAAAACTCTTGAATGGACTGAGCAATACTAATTGGTGTGACTAACAGTATTAACTATTTAGTACTGGTAGCTCTAGCACAGCGCCTTAGCTTGAAGAAGACAATCACAGACATTGAGCAAACTCCTTTCTAAAAGCTTTAGCTGCATCATTAGCCTCCTTTTCTTCTGTTTTAAGCCTTTCAAGCTCCTCCAAAAAGGCTTGATCCTCCTGATCTTTTGGCTCCTCATTTGTCTTTGGACCAGTATCCCCATTAGGCCTTTCATCTCCATTATTTGCTTTTGAGCTCTTGACTGTTGAAGTATAAGAAGACCATAATGGCATTACAAAGTATTCTTGAGCATGTTTAGTTTCCTTTTTAGAGTTTCCTGCATTAATATTATCTTGTGTACCTGCACTATGATTAGCTTCTTTTGGACCTGCATTGTTGTTAGGCTCTATTTCGTCTTAGTAATATAGCTGATAGTTCATTGAATCAGTTAAATAATAAGATCAAATATGTCCAATTAGGTCCTTTCCCTGCAACATTAGGTTTATTTTCTAAAAGCTTTAATGCAAGTTTCTTCAAGCCCCTTGTTCTAAATTGTATACCCTAAAAGCCTTGCTATTTAGAGAATACCCAACTAAAAACCCTTCATTAGACTTTTCTTCAAACTTGCCTAGGTGTCAATGGTATTCAAATTTCACATGGTACCCCAAAAGGTCTTATATAAGGTTTTTTTTTTTTTATTATGATTGGTATTTACCAGTTTAGAATTCATAAGTGTCCTATTTCGAGGCTTGGTCACAACACCACTATTAGGACATAGTAATAGTAACTAGAACTTCTTCAGCCCCAAAAAGTGTTAAGGTAAAAAATGAATTTCTAGCATTGTTCTAGCAGTCTCAATTAGGGTCCTGTTCTTCCTCTCAGCAACTCCATTTTGATGTAGATTCTGGCATTACTGTATTCCCTTTTGATCCCTTTTGACCCACATAATTCAATAATGTCCATGTTCTTGAATTCTGTAAATTCTGTTAAATAATTACTAAATAACTTATAAAAATGTAGACATTATCACATCTAATATTTTTAAAACCTTTTTGATTTAATTGGTTCTCAATTTGTCTTATAAAGTCCTTAAGGATTCCACTAGTTTCATCCTTAGTTCTTAAAAAGAACACCCAACTAAACCTGCTAAAATCATCAGTGATAACAAGGCAATAAGTCTTATGGTTTATGCTCCTTACAGATGTGGGTCCAAAAGTCACTACTATGTAAAAAGCTTTTTTTATATATAAAAAGTTAAAATAATTTGTAAGGGCTGACTAATAGAGCTTACTACTTTGGCCTTACAGGAGGCCTTGTGTTGCTTTCCTTTTTGACAAGCAACACAGGTGTGGTCATTTTGAAAAATCTTTGAAGGTAAACCTCTTACAAGGTTTCCCTTCACAAGTTTGTTTAAATTTTTAAAATTTACATGACCTAGCCTCCTATGCCATTTGTTAGATTCATCAACTGTGGCCTTTGCAATCAAACAAGCTAAACCTCCAGGGTAGAAGCAATGTTCTGCTAGTTGAAACTAATACAATAATGTTTTGTCCTGGGGACTCAAAGTAATACACTTGATTTCAATTAGGCAACTTAAAGACAGGAGACAGCGCCCCCAAGACATTCAGAAAGGTCTTATGAAGAGAACTTTTTTCTCTTGTCACACATTGGACACAAAAAAAGAGATTAAATTGCTTTAGTTCTTTTACAAAATACAAATCCTCAAAATCTAACTTACCAGATATTATTTTACCTTTACCAGTTATTTGACCTTTACTTCCTCCAAAAGCAACAGAGCCACGCATTATAGGCCTTGATATTCAACAAGGTAGGCGTTTGTTTCAGTCATGTACCATGAACATCCACTGTCAACAATTCCTTCTGTTCTTTAAAGATTTTGTGATCATCTTGACATCAAATAAGAGAAATTATGTTTACTCTTAGGGACCCAAGCCATTGCTGACTTGGGTCTGCCTAGTGGATCTTTAGAATTGACATTTTTACTAGAGTTTGATCCACTATTGTATTTGGAGACTTTGTTCCAGTAATGTCTTTTGGATCTCCAATTACAACCTGCTGAGGCCTTAACAACAGTTTCCCTATTGCCCCCAACAGTACTAACTATTTTGGGGTCCCAACAATATATTTTATGACTTTTAAATTTACTTTTGGTGTGTTGTTTCTATTAAATGGCGCTGCAATAGTTAGAATGAGACTTATAAAAGATATTCTTGGTCTAATTTCATTCACAATGGTCCTAGCATATTAACTTCCTAGCATTACTATTGCTGCAGCCATGACTAGAAAGATTTTGTCTAGCAGCATTAACTAGAAATCTGCCAGTTTTAGTTAGTACTGCTTTTGGAACAAACTTGTTTTGGTGATTCAATCTTTGCACATTGTTCCACACTGGTCTATTCTCCCCTTGACCATATACCCTTAAGAACCCTTCTGTTTGGTTTAATCAACCTGTTTAGTCATTCTGTTTCTCATGAAGTCACAATCTTAATAAGATGGCTAAAGCTATCCACAAACAAATCATGCCTTTTTAGTGAAACAATATCCCAAACCCAGCTTTTTGGACAATAACCATTCCAGTCTCTCTTGTCAGCTTTAGGACTTGGACTAACATTTTTTGTTCTTTAACATCCCCTAAGAGTTTTACATGCTTAACAATAACAAAAGCAAAACTAGGTTTCCTGTTCTTTTAAAGGTTTAATAAACATATTCATCATCACTGTCTGACTCATACTCCTTAATGATAAGAGCATCAGACCAAACTTAGGTGTTACTGACACTTTGGGGTTCATTATAGATGGTTTTAGCATCAATTCAAGTGTTTCCAACACTAGGAATAAGATTCGGCCCGCCAAGAGATAGAATCACTGGTATAGTAACAACATTCACTAGTTTTAGACTGTTTTGGACCATATGTAAAATTTGACTCATCTATTCCAAAATCAGATTTAGGAGGCATGTAGATTCCTGTCATTGGAGGGGGAACTGCATGCATTCCTTCAACTTTTGCAAATCTATCATTCACAGGACTATCTTCTACATCACTAGACCTACTGTCAAATACACTTTCAAGAAGAACTTCATTTTCATAACTAAAACACCTCATGTATTTGATTCTCCCTACCCAAAGCTCCGATTTATTCTTAGAACGCACTGACTATTTAACAGTTGACTAACTTTAGAAGAACTTTAAAATATTTAAGTTTAGTTTTAATTCTCCTTTTTTCTTGTACAGGCTTCGGGCTAATAGTTTCTTATATATGTAAGCACATTATTTTTATGCATCAAAACAATTTTTCATGAAACCTAATTTTTTCTTCATAAACAAGTTGATTTATGCTGATACACTAATGACTTCTACCTTTTTTAAAGCTTGGAGTATAGGCTTGAATTTCTAACTAGCATCACCAAGTTGTCCCATTGTTTATCTATAATTTCTTAAGCTTAGCATAAGATTCCTTACATTCTTTTAAACAAGATGTTACCTCAATGTTCGAGCCTGAATTGCTGTAAGCCATCAAAGCAAAGTTCTCTTGCTCATCTTCTGCATGACCAGTCCAATCAACACCATCTCCATCAAGAGTTACCAAAGCTTTAGGTTCCTCTTGTTTTCAGGTCTCCTCCTATTGTTTTTGCTTTATATCCAGTGTTCCCAGTATCTCTCTTCTGCCTCTTGAATTCCTTTGATCTGCATTCTTACAAAGTGCCTAGCAAAGTGCCATGTGTTGTGGTAATTGAAGCACTCAACCTTGGTCTTGTCAAAACCAACAGGTTCCTTGGCATCAAAATGCAGTTTTCTCCTTGTCTTTTTGTAAAACTTCTTCAATCTCATGGAAATCATGGCCACTTGCCATTTTAAATCCATTTCTTCTAGACCAAACTTATCAACCTATTCAAGATCCTCATGATCCAATTGTGAACCACTTGATTGATTAGAAAAGAAAGAGTACGTGAGTTCAGCGGTGTATGATGAAGAGCCTTCCCTTTGTGAGTTATGGCCAGAGGACGTAGAAATACCATAAGCAGTACTAACATCATTAGTACTGCTAGTGCTAGAAGAGACAAAGGTGATATTCTGTGTACTAGTTGATGATCTAGTAGAGCCTTTAACATCAGGCTCAAAGACTTTAAGATTGTTGTAGAGATCATCAAAATTAAGACTGTCCACTCCTGGCTTAGTCCTCATGATCAAGGATACTTAGGACCAAGAAGCAGGTAAAGACCTAAGAAACTTTTGATTGGCATCTTCAGTGGAGACACCTGCACCATGAATCTCAAGTTGACTCAGAAGACTCTGAAACCTGTCATAACCTTTGTGCAATCCTTCTGAGTTGGATACAGAAAAGCTTTCAAATTGTTGCTTGAGAATGTATTTATGCATCTTCTTAGATTCATCATTGCCACCAAATCTGGATTTGATAGCTTCCCACATCTCTTTAGCATCAGTCATTTTGTGAAATTTTGCTAAATGGTCTTCTGGTATAGACATGAGCAAGGTAGTCCTTGCTTTTCTTTCTCTCTCTCTAGCCAAAATCTCTTTAGCAGTTTTAGGAGGCAGAACCCTTATTTGTCCATTTGTATCTGTTGAGACTTGTACTGGACCATTTCCCTTTTGTATGACTTCCCATATAGGATAGTCTGTATGCCCCAAGTAATGTTTTATTTTCATGGCCCATATATCATACTCACCTTTCTTCAGAATAGGGAGTTTAATGGTTGACAGAGTGTGAGGGGTTTGTTATGTTGGTGGAACTGGTGGTGGAATGTTAGCATTTTCATTATGAATTTCCTATTCTCTTGCCATTGAATAGATCTTTCTAGCCTGTTAAGGGTGGTAGCCAATCTGGATAGATCCAAACTAACTACAAGAGAAACAATGATTATAAACAATATAAGTTATGCGGAAACTAACTTATACTGCTAAGAAGAACAACGAATAAAACAGAACTTTGATTACTATTAATCTGCTAGGTTACAGAATACTAACTATGAATATTTGTGAAACTTGTATTTCTAACTAGTGCCGTAGAGTTCCTTTTATACATCAAGGTAACCCTAATGGGCTTACAAAATGCGTTAAGTAATCATGCATATCTATTCCTAATATATCTCATTCATATCACTTAAGCAGTACTATCTATATATGCTAGCAGTACTAACTTACTACTAACATTACTAACACTACTACCAGTACTAACATTTATACTGGCAGTACTAACTAACTAATACTAACAGTACTAACTCAGGAAAACATAATTCCTAACAATATCAATTTCAAGGAAATCAACGAGATTATTTTTCAAACGACACATTTAAATGTCGTTCTCTTGTATCTTATGCTGTTGTATTATGAAGTAGCGCCCTCGGACATATTTCCGATGCGACACATTTTTAGGGGTGTTATAGTTGCAACAGGTTCACAAAAATATTCTATTTAAACCCGTTATAGATGTCGAGTTAATGGCGGTGGCACCACCCAAACAGACAAAACATTATGATAGGTTTCCAAATCAACCCAATCTTTTTCATGCAGGCAAAATCTGTGCCTTGAGATTTTGACCCATTACCCACCCATTTTGCCACCTATGATCCTGTTCTTACACATGATCAGCACGAGAATTTCAACATAATTACTCATACGTCCACCGAAATAAAAGAGCTTGAAATGAAGTGAAAGCATGGTAGGTGCAAGAAGAAAATAACAAAACTAGAAAAAGAAAAGAAGTGTTCTTTGTTGCTAACCGGGACAAATTGAGCAAGTATGAAGCAACTAAGACAATTTTACCTTTATAGTTGTGTTAACGTATGTGTACTAATGCTATAACAGGTAGGCGAAGACTGGAACGATAGTTTTCAGTCAAATGAACAAATTGAAGCAAAGCTATTGAGCAAGTATGAAGCAACTATTTGACGAGAATGAGCCATGGCTAATTCATTTTCTCATTAAGTACATATAGAGTGTTTGGATTTGCATTGTGGAATGATTAACTGATCATCATTTTCTAATTATTTAGGGGTCATCAATTAATGAATTCCATACCATTTTAATCCCACACATAAAATTGTGAATCCTAATTCTTTGAACTTCTTTTCAAGCAGCAACCATGGAAGAAAACAGTGAGAAACACAAACCTGCTCTTCATGGATCCCACAAATCAGCTCGAATTTCATCTATGGGCCAACATCAACAATGGTCGAATGGGTGATGGCTGAGATTTTGAATAATCCAAGTGTTAAGAGAAAGGTTCAGGATAAAACCAGGGGAGGTTATTGGCGTGCACATGGTCAAAGAAACTCATTTGCCCAAATTAACATATCTAGATGCAGTGATCAAAGAGACATTCAGGGTACACCCTCCACTTCCTCTCCTAATCCAGAGATGCCCAAATATATGTTGCATGGTGGGAGGATATACTATTCTGAATGGTACTACAATCTATATCAATGTTTGGGCGATCACCCACATTTCCAAAACTGGATCAATCCATTGGAGTTCAAACCAAAGAGGTTCTTGAAAAACAAATGGGATTACAACAGAAATAGTTTAAAGTTTCTACCATTTGGATTAGGGAGAAGAATTTATTAAAGTGTTTTTATGCTATACAAGTGAATTGAATTCAATTAATGAACCGACGATAAACAACAACATACAGTTTCATTTTGGAATCAATATAGTTTTAGATTTGGACCTAGAGGTATGTGTTTGATGTAAATTGGTAGCCATTTTTCCGTAATCTAATACTATATCATGTGTTGAGGCATTTTTAGGAAAAGTTATTCAGTAGATTGTCCCATGCTTTGTTTGCATCACCTCTGCTGGCGTAAACAATTACCCATAATTCCTAGCTCCCAAAGTGCAAAGAACAAAGTAAGGCATAAGATTACAGAGGTTTCCTTTTTAGTTTACTGTAGATTTCATACCTTATGTTTTGGTCCACACATGACTAAACAACTTACATTTTTGTTTTTTATATGCATTTGTATTGTAGTAGTTTGTACGAAGATAAGAAACTAAGCCGACACTCATTTCATGATTCATGACTGACTGTTTTTTTACCTTCATAATGTTTTAGGCACAAAAAAAGTATACAAGGATCCACATGAAGGACACCAAAGAATTCTGCGTGAACTGGAATTTGTCTAGTGTCTTGCCTAGACAACATATATTCACTATAAGTTTATGTTACCATGCCAAAAACATAATTTTGAATAGTAATATGAAATGTCAGGTCGATTTGGTTATTCTCACACCCCGTAAATTTCAGGTCAATATTTTTAAACTTTTTCGATTATTACTTTTGACTTTTATACGTTACGTTTGAATCTGACAGTTTACCGGGAAGTCAAACCACGTAAATCTAAAAAACGTCATCAGGCGCGTCCCGATATCGGTTATTAATTAATTTAGGCCTTATATGAGATATTTTAACTTTTCCAAGTGTTTCGTGATTTTTAATCACTTCCGATATTAATTTTAGGGTTTTATCTTTTAAATTGCGTTTTTCGCGTTTTTGACCAAACAGAACCCCGGAAACCCGAAATCTTTTTGTGTAAACTTTAGTTATCGTCCATCTCATTTCATTAAGTGAAAATTTTCGTTCATACCTTCCCCCTCCATAAATTCGGACGCCCAAAACCATAACTATATCACCTTGAACTCAAAATTAAATAAAAGGCATCTATTTTTTAAACATGCACCCATGTGTACATGCAAGTATAGAAAATGACACATGAGAGTGTCACTCTCATGTGTAACCATCCCATGCAACCTTCACATGTGTTACTTACATATTCTTACACTCTTTGACTTGTAATTTTGAACCATGACCATGTTGCTTGAACCATTAGCTAGAAAAATATGAACCATGGTCCTTGTGGCTTAGTTTGGCCGAACCATCAACACACACACCTTTGGTGTGTGTTGGTCACTTATTACACAAAACCATGAAACCTTAAACTTTCCTTTGGCCTATATATACCTCATTATAACACACACTAGGGTTCATATCATTTTCCAAGCCTCATCAAAATTTCACACCCCTCTTTCTCCTCTCTTGAAACCCACGGCATACACACCCTCTTTAGGGCTTTCATTTTCTTTGATTCTCTTCAAGATCCAAGTGTTCTAAGTTCATTTCCAAGGGTGTCTAAGGTAGATCTAAGTATTGGTTGGTTGATTTTCAAGGGTTTCTTAAGATTTATAAAAGGGTAAATGGCATAAAAAGGTACCCAACTTAAGAGTCATTTCCAATCGAGGTATCATACTGTTTTTCTTGCATAAAAAGGCGTCTAACTTTTTTTTGTGGCCAATTTGGGTATTTTCGTTAAATATTTAACGATCATCCATTAAGTTTTACATTTCAAGTTCACCGGCCGTCACCACCACCATCCATCATTGTCGCCACCACAATATTAGAAGGAGTAGTTTGTGTAGTAATACAGTTAGGTCAAAAATTGGTGCTTCAGTACATGTGCTCTCTTGTAAAAGACATTTTAGATATGTTTTGTTCAAGTTTAAGAATAGATTATATTATTATAACATCAAAGACGACAGGACCTATCAGAACAAACCAAATGCATGGAATTGGTATTATTCGGATACAAGATTCAGTAGACTTTTTACGGACTTGTATAAATCAACAAAAAACATGAAAATTTTCTAACATTACCAGATTGGTTATAGTTTTGTGATTGCAATTGTACGATTCAAAAGAGTATGCATACAATAACTGAAAGACAGCCAGAAAACTAAATGAAGCCCATAAACGAAAAACATATAACGTTAGATGCAACATAATATTCTAATTGATCCCTACAATAATGTAACATAATATTGCAGTGGTGACGATGATTGGTGGTGGTGGTGGCGATGATGATTGGTGGTGGTAGTGGCGGCCGGTGAACTTGAAATGTAAAACTTAACGGATCATCATTAAATATTTAACGAAAATACCCAAATTGACCAAAAAAATAGGTTTAGTGCCTTTTTATGCAAGAAAAAAAAGTGCGATGCCTTAATTGAAAATGACCCTTAAGTTTGATACCTTTTTGTGCCATTTGCCCTTTATAAAATTAGGGTTTCTAATTTTATAAGTGGGTTTTATAGATCTAGTGATCTTGGGTTTAGATCTTGTGATTCTCTACTTGTTTCTTCATTCTTGTAAGTACTTCTTGGTCATCTCTTGTTTCATTTCCTTTATTCTTATGAATATTGTTCAAGTATAAGAATCCATGTGTTTGTGTTACTTTTTAAAAAGAAATGATAAAAGTAACTTGACAACTTTTATAAAAATGGAAGTATTATGTTTGCAGTTTTATAAGTTATGGTGAGATGAGTTGAAAAGTAGGTTGCAACAATAGATATGATGAGGTTAGGTTAGATTAAGTGTGGTTTTGTTGGTTGGTTTGGTAGTGATCGGGATTAGGCTAGAATAAGCACTATTGTGGCGTTTGGATGGATTTTTGGGAGTATTTATGAAAAGACATGTTGCTGATCCGAATTAGTTTTGAGGTTTTGAGCGACCTAAAAATGTTTTCATTAGGCGTAAAAGTAGTTTTTGAAGAGCTTGTTTCGAATAGATAGTTTTTCACATATCGCACTTTAAAATCGGATCTTAATCGGCCAGTTATAGCCAAATGAACTTGAATATATTTTTCGACCAAAACCAAATGAATAGTGTGCTGATGGAATAGTAAAAGAGATTTCTGGACACTTTTGACATTTTTGGACTTTCCAAAAACTTCTATTGAAACATATAGTAACAAACATATATGATAGATTAACATCATTTGAAGAGTCATTAACATATTTTAGGAAAAGAGATAAATTTACTAAAATAGTTTAGTTTTGGTACTTAGCGGATCAGACTTGGAAGTTATCGATTTGGTTAATTTGGCATTTGGAAAATATGGTAATATTAAAAAATATAGGGACGATATTTAACGTCTTGAAAACTAAAACAACTTTCCTTAAAAATACTAAACTTTCTAAAAGTAGTAATTTTTGGATACACGGCAAGACTTGACGAAAAACTCTATAATTTTATTAAACAAACTAAAGCACAACCACATATGGATGTCTTTTCTCTTGAAAGCGTGTCGTACAAGTTTCGGTTATCTTTCGATTTTTCCTTAAGACGTCGTCATTATTTATGGTGCAGTGCTAGGACCTTTCGGCTTTATTTCTTCCCTCAGTTGAATTATCGATTCACCACTTTGCAAAGGTGAGTTCATAGCCCCACGATTTTACCGATCAAATGCTTTATACTTTTGGTGGTGAGGAAAAACATTGTTTGCCTTTTAAACTTGGATACAAGTTCTTAACGATTGAGTTTTACATGTTTATTGTGTTGCCTTGTTTTGCTACAACCACTATTGCTCCGAACTATAATGAACCGTTAGTCACCTATGGCCAAATTGGATTGGTTTGAACGTGAGCCGCGGATATGCGTAAATAGATCACTATTGGGACTAATTATCCCTATCTGTTTTAGTTCCACTTAAAACAAAGACAAAAGGATATATGTCATGTCGATTGTGCGTTGTGGTGGTCTTTTGGTTTGGGACACCAGTTTAGGGCTAGGGAATACTAACGTCGGCATGATTTGATCATCGACTGTTGATTAGCATCGGTTGTCATGAGCTTAGGTAACAGTAATACTTTTTATGTGATATGTTGTATCTTTTATTAGTAGTCGCTATGACGTTTTGAAATCTTGAATGGTTCCACTTCTTGCTACTTAATTATACCTATGAATTCTCACCAACAGTATGTTGTCGTTTTAACATGTTTCTCAGGTTGCTTAGCTTGGCTTGATTCTGTTGCTAAATGGAGTTAGTGCTATGTGGACTTCGCCCTATTTCAAATTAATCTATTTATTATAAATCGTCTTTGTCATGTCATATCTTTATTATGCTTCCGCTACATTTAACTCTCTTATGACCCGGTGTAAAACCTAATTAAATTTTCTTTTATGCAACGAGTACACTTTTTCAAACGTCCATGATTAGTGGTCGTTCTTTATTGCTTTGTGTCTTCGGGCATTGTTATGAGTCAGGCCTCGGACACGTTTATTCGTCCTAGGCCCCGTCTAGGGGTGTGACACATTGTTTATCAGAGCTAAGGTTATAGAGAAACCAGGTAGTTAACTACTAGGTCTAGTCCTAATACCAGTATGTGATCCTATTCCTTTTTTCGTGCCTCTTCTGTGCTTCGTGTTGTCTATCTTGCATATATATATATATATTATTTATATATATATTTATTATATATATATATATATATATATATATATATATATATATATATATATAAGATTTCTATATATACTTGAGACTATTATATATTGCCATATTTACCTTGCCATTCATTTCATCGTTTCTTTATGCCTTGCATGGTTTCATATAAAGGAGATTTATATAAACTTCTGCTTGTGCAGATCATGGCAGCTTCAGCTATTGCTATTTCTTCTGATTCTTCGGATGAGAGTGTGGGATCACCGCCCTCTCGGGTTATTCTTTTTGGTGATATTCCTACTGTTATTCCTTCTACTTCTGTGGTTGCTCCAGAGACTTCTACTATTGCTCCTATTATTTCATCTGCCGCTCCTGTGGTTGAGACGACTCTTGTCGCTTCACCCACTGGATTGTGTGGCTTGGTTCTCTATTCGGGCTCTGATTCTGATTCACCGGATGAGATGTCTTCACCAGGGAACATTTCCCCGCTACCAGCTATTTCACCATTCTTTTGCACCGATTCTTCTGAGGCTAGTGATTCTTCTGATAGACCACCATCGCAGGACCCTTATGTTGCTACCGTTGCTCGTTGGAGGAGCAGGGTAACAACACGTCCATCATCATCATCATCTGAGTTTCCTATTGCTCATGTTACTGCCCCGCCCAGGATTCGTCGACGGTCAGCGATTCTTATTCGACCCGGGGAGGCTATTCCTTTTGGTCGACCTTACCGCACCCATCTTAATAGGCCGCGTAAGTTGTTAACTGCGAGGAATATAGTTGGACCTTTACTAGCTCGCAGATTAGCATGGAGGCATGCATCACCTCGTTCTTCAGACCACCGTTCATCTTCTTCTAGTTCATCTTTGGATTCTTTGCCAGTTCATTCTTCAGGTTTGGATGCACCAGATCAGGCTCATTCTGGATCTTCGGCTAGAGATGTACCACCTAGATTGCGTTACCCTCCGAGGAGAGCACCACGACTTAATGAGGCATTTCGTTGTTGGTGTGCTGCTCCATTATCTACTTTGTATCCACCGACTACATCAGAGTCATCATCAAGAGATTCATCAGAGAGGCCACTGCATTCATCTTCATATTTTGCTGGACCATCTTGCAAGAGATGTAGATCCCCGGTTGATTCTGTACCATCATCTACACCAGTTATGGGATCATTAACTCCTACCCGTGCTGATCTCTTACTACCTCGTAAGAGGTTCAGAGATTTATATTCGTCTGAGGCTAACATAGAGGAGGATACCGAGATTGATTCTATAGAGACTGAGGTTGATATGGAGTTGGGTATTGGTGATGGGGATGATGTTAGAGATCATGTTGATATTGACCCTAGGGATGTCAGGGATGACACCGAGGAGTATGAGGCTGACACCAGTGATGGGTGAACGGTGTTAAGGTAAGGTATCGACCGGGGTGTCAAGCCATCGATAGTTCAAAAGGAGATTGTAGGAGCCAGCTAGAAAGGATTTTCTGATTCGTCTGGCTCTAGGAGATGCATGTTAGTCATTCGAGGATATGCCGATTGACTTGGATGATGTTGTGCGTGACTTTTACCATCACATGTCTAAGGTTCGTATTGATAGGATTGTCAGGATTGAGACTGCTCAGAGACTGTTGGAGGTCGATCAGTTGATGGCTAGGGGACGAAGAGTTAGTATGATCGAGAGGATTGACAGCTTAAGGTTGGAGAACCTCAAGGTTCGTGCTATGTTGGATATCGAGAGGGATCGTGTGAACAGCCTTCATCTTCACATGTCTCTTTTACAGGAGGAGTTTCAGCAGGTTCGTAAGGATCGCGATGATACTCAGGAGAGACTTAGGAGGTTGGAGTCATATGTTGAGAGACGTTTGGGTTTTTTCCCTTAGACTAGTAGTACCATGATCATGTAGGATACTAGACTGCTGGTTAGGTCTAGATGTTAGCAGTTGAAATAATTGTGGATCATGTACCTATTTTGGATTTTGGTTGTAACCGAATTATGCTTTTATTCATGAAATAAAAAGCTTGTTTTGATTCTCTCGCTTATTTATCTATATTGTTATTACGTTATGGCTATCGGTGTTGTACATTATCATATTATTTCATTTTGCTTGTATTAATTTATCGTTATCAATAATCGTGTTTTCGTTTCAGTCATCTAACATGGGTTGTGTCTTGTGATGTAGAACAATGACTAACACTCGCTCCGGTATGACCTCTGCCGCAATTGAAGAAATGATCAACCAACGTGTGGACGCAGCTCTAGAGGCTCGCCGGGTTAACCGAGATCTTGAACTCGGGAATGGGAATGACAATGGAGGAGGAGATGGTAATGGAAATGGTAATGGAAATGGTGATGGAAAGGTTATGGAAAAAATGGTACTAGAAATGGAAACAATGGACGCCCGACGACGGTGATGGTTATGAGAACTGTAATGTAATTGTAAGAGGGCGACAAGCTGGTGCTCGTGATGTACTTACCTAGATATCATGAAATTGTCAACCACTGAGTTTTTAAGGAACAGATGTGTGGTTGGTTTGATAAGCTGTAGTGAAAAAGATGGAAACTGTGTTTCACTCAGCAAGATGTCCGTGAGAGATATCAAGTGAAGGTATGCTACATGTACTTACTCGATCAGTGCATTAACCTGTGGAATTCTCACCAGAGAACCTTAGGAACTGATGCTTGCCATACTCTTTATAATGGTAGAGAGCTGTGAAGCTCGATGACTGAAGTGTTAATGCCCGAGGAGAAAATGAGATCTAAAAGATGCGAGACCGCCGATGTTGTGGAATTTGTCGGTGAAGACAATGACATGGTACTTACAACTCAAAGGTTCAAGAACTTACCCCTGATGTGTTACAAATGGTTCCCCGAGGAGAAAAGTTCGGGTGCGAGAAAATTCATTGGAGGTCTTCCTGATAATATCCAAGGGAATGTAATTGCTAGCAGAACCCACAAGACTACAAGATGTTGTTCGAATTGCCAAACAACTAGATGGAATCAAAAGTTGAAGGGCTATGCTGTAAAGAAACGTTGAGTACTAGAGGAGGAATAAAAAACAACTATTGAAAAAACCTAATGGGGCAAAATTACCCCACAAACGACAAAATACTGGAGGTCAGAATGTTGCTAGAGCCTATATGGCTGGTAACAAGGAGAAGAATGGTTATGAAGAACACTTACTTTTCAATAGGTATAAAGCTTTTACATCACGAAGGACAGTGTACTGCTAAGTGTCATAACTGTAAGAGGATTGGACATCTGGCCAGGGATTGCAGATCTGTTGTGACTGTAACTACTCAAGGAACTCCAGGGCCGAATCAGGGAGTTGTTACGTGTTTTGAATGTGGAGTACAAGGACATTACCGGAAGGATTGTCCCAAAGTCAAGAACCAAAACCGTGGGAACAAAGCAAGAGTTCCTGATGCAAGAGGCAAAGCATATGTCCTAGGAGGAGGTGACGCTAACCCAGGTTCCAACACTGTCATGGGTACGTTCCTTCTCAACGATCATCATGCTTATATGTTATTTGATTCGGGTGCCGATAGAAGTTTTGTATCAAATACTTTTAGTGCATTGCTAGATATCATTCCCTCTGCCTTAGATGTTAGTTACGCTGTCGAGCTAGCTGACAAAAGAACTTCAGAAACCAACACTGTGCTTAGAGGCTGTACATTAGGATTGTTAGGACATCCATTTAATATCGACCTGATGCCCATAGATTTGGGTAGTTTCGACGTTATCATCGGCATGGATTGGTTAGCAAAGAATCATGCAGTGATTGTCTGTGACGAGAAGATAGTGCGTATTCCTTACGAAAACGAAATTCTGATCGTTCAAGGACGTACCAAAAGTGACAAGGTGTAAGAAATCATACGTTGTAGCATTTATCATGTGTAAAGGCCTAGAAGTATATGGAGAAAGGTTGTCAACTATTTCTGGCGCAGGTTACGGTGAAGGAAAACAAAGACGAGCCGAAGGAGAAGCGACTCGAAGACGTGCCGACTGTACGGGACTTTCAAGAAGTCTTTCCTGAAGACTTACCTAGATTACCACCGATGCGACAAGTTGAATTCCAAATCGACTTAGTCCCAGGTGCTGCCCTCGTAGCTCGAGCCCCGTATAGATTAGCACCGTCGGAAATGGAAGAATTGTCTACCCAACTACAAGAACTTTCTAACAAAAGATTTATAAGACCTAGTTCCTCACCCTGGGGAGCTCCGGTTTTGTTTGTCAAAAAGGAAGACGGCTCTTTTCAGATGTGTATCGACTATCGTAAACTTAACAAGCTTACCGTAAAGAATTGATACCCACTTCCGAGAATCGACGACTTGTTTGACAGTTACAAGGATCAAGTGTGTACTTGAAGATCGACTTGAGGTCTGGTTATCACCAACTCAGAGTTCGTGACGAGGATATTCCAAAGACGGTGTTTAGGACCCGCTATGGTCACTACGAGTTCCAAGTGATGCCTTTCGGGTTGACTAACGCGCCTTGGCAGATGTTATTGACTGCGATGAACCCGGGTACGAGGACCATAACTAGATAAATTTATGATCGTGTTCATCGATAATATCTTGATCTACTCGAGGACCAAGGAAGAACATTGATGCACATCTTAGACTAATTTTGAGTTGCTATCAAGAGAGGAAGAATTGTACACTAAATTCTCGATATTCTAATTTTTTTCCTTTTAAATAAAGTGCGAATTTTGGCTGTCAAAGGTTACAATTTACTTGGGGACACGTGATTGATTGAAGGCATTAGTTGATCTGCGAGATCGAGTCAATCCAAGGATTGGGAATCACCCTAAGTCTCCAACTAGGAAATTCGCCAATTTCTAGGTCTTGTCGGTTACTACCGACGATTTATCGAAGGTTTCTCCAAGATTGCCAAGCCTATGACGAAGCTGACTCAGAAAAGTGTAAAGTTCAATTGGGAGTGAAAGGAAGAAAGAAAGAAACTGATTTCCAAAATTGAAGCAAAAGTTGTGTAGTTGCACCGAATTTTGGCATTGCTGAAGGAACGTGAAAAAATTCATAGTATATTATGATGCTTTTTTTTATCACAAGGGATTAGGCGCATTGTTGATGCAGAAGGAGAAAGTCATAACTTATGCATCCCGCTAACTCAAAATCTATGAGAAGAACTACCACGACACATGATTTGAATGGGAGCTGTGGTTGTTCGCTTATCAGATTGTGGAGGATTCTTTACGGCACAAAGTGCGTTGTGTTCACTGATCATAAGAGTTTGCAACATATTCTAGATCAGAAAGAGTTGAACATGAGACAACGTAGATGGTTAGAACTATTAAGTGACTATGACTGTGAGTTATGTTATCACCCGGGAAAGGCAAATGTGGTGGCTGATGCGTTGAGCCGAAAGAGTAGACCTAAGTCACTACGAGTTGAGCCTTGGTTATGACAATTGGTTTAAACCTCCCTGTGCAAATCTTGAATGCTCAGGTTGAGGCAAGAAAGGATGAGAATTATGGGACTGATGATTTGTGTAGCATGATTAAGAACCTGGAACCACGTGCAGATGGAACATTGTATTTAAAGAATAGAAGTTGGATACCATGTTTTGGTAACTTAAGAGCTTTGATTATGCACGAGTCGCATAAGTCAAAGTATTCGATCCACCCTGGATCAGACAAGATGTACCAAGATTTGAAAAAGCTATAGTGGTGGCCCAACATGAAAGCAGAAATTGCCATGTATGTCAGTAAATGCATGACTTGTGCAAAGGTTAAAGCATAATACCAAAAACCATCCGGTTTGTTGGTTCAACCCATAATCCCAATATGGAAATCGGAGAACATTACTATGGATTTCGTTACTAAGTTACCTAAGACGACGTCTGGTCAAGATACAATTTGGGTAATTGTAGACCGACTCACAAAATATGCTCATTTCTTACCATTGAAGGAAACTGGCTCAATGGAGAAGTTGACAAGACAATACTTGAAGGAAGTAGTCTCGAGACATGGAGTGCCAGTTTTGATTATTTCTGATCGAGACAATAAGTTTACGTCTCATTTCTGGAAATGGTTGAACGAAACCCTATGTACTCAATTGGATATGAGTACGGCTTACCACCCACAAACAGATGGTCAAAGTGAGAGGACCATCCAAACGTTAGAAGACATGCTACGAGTGTGTGTGATGGACTTCCAAAAGGGATGGGACAGACACCTACCATTAATAGAGTTCTCCTACAACAACAGCTACCATACAAGTATTAAAGCTGCACCTTTTGAGGCGTTGTATGGTCGCAAGTGCCGTTCACCTATCTGTTGGTCTGAGGTGGGAGACGCTCAACTTACTGGCCCAGAAATTGTTGGTGAAACAACAAAGAAGATTATCTAAATCAAGAATCGTCTACAAGCTTTACGTGATCGACAAAGGAGCTACGCTGATAAGAGACATAATCCATTGGAGTTTCAAGTTGGGGATAAGGTTATGTTGAAAGTATCGCCCTATAAAGGAGTGATACGTTTCGGCAAACGGGGAAAACTGAACCCTCGTTATATTGGACCTTTTAAGATTCTCGCCAAAGGTGGAACGGTTACATATCGAATTGAGTTACCCGAGAAACTAAGCCGTGTTCATAGAACCGGTTAAAATCATGGACTGCGAAGTTAAACATTTGAAGCAAAGTCGCATTCCAATTGCAGAAAAAGTACCCTCATCTTTTCACTAACCCTGAACCCGCATCTCAAGCTACGTCCTGAGCTTTGAGGAAAAAGCTCTTTTAACAGGGAAAGGATGTCACACCCCGTAAAATTGAGTTCAATATTTTTAAACTTTTCCGATCATTACTTTACATTACGTTTGAATCCGACAGTTTACCGGGAAGTTAAACCGCGTAAATCTGAAAAACATCATTGGGCGCGTCCCGACACCGGTTATTAATTAATTTAGGCTTTATATGAGATATTTTAACTTTTCTGAGTGTTTTGTGATTTTTAATCACTTCCGATATTAATTTTAGGGTTTCATCTTTTAAATTGCGTTTCTCGCGTTTTTGACCAAACAGAACCCCGAAAACTCGAAATTTTTTCGTGTAAACTCAAGTTATCGATAATCTTATACCATAAGTCCAAACATTTCGTGATCATACTCATTTCCTCACCTCTACCCATGAAATTTTAGCCTATGTATAAGCTTGGACTTGAAATTAAATCATTTATGCTCCACTAACTCAAAATTTAAAAACTTACCATGCATGTGAAGGAAAATGACAACTTTGCTGTCTAGTGAATTGCATGCATGCCATTTCTTACACACTTGGACCATTATTGGTGAGCCAAGACCAAGCCATAAGCTAAACTTGGAGCCAAAGTTGGCTTGAACAATTGTCCTTCCCTCCTTGGCTCATATAGCCGACGCCCACATGGACCTTAAGGACCTTGGTGCATAAAATTTGCTAGTCACTTGGTCACATGGTTCAAGTCTTAGCTCTATATAAGCATCACCCACTCACAACTTAGGGTTTATCATTCATTCCTTAGCCTCCCAAAATTTTTCTCTCTTCCTTTGGTGCTCCCCTAGCTCACGGCATATATACATACACATACCCAATCCATAACTTTGATTTTTAGCAAGATACAAGTATACCAAGATCATTTCCAAGACTATCTAAGGTTGTTTGAAACCTTAAACCTTCCATTTTCAAGAGTTCTCAAGATTATAAAATTAGGGTTTCTAATTTTATAAGTGGGTTTTATAGATCTAGTCATCTTGGGTATAGATCTTGTGATTCTCTACTTGTTTCTTCATTCTTGTAAGTATTTCTTGGTCATCTCTTGTTTCATTTCTTTTATTCTTATGAATATTGTTCAAGTTTAAGAATCCATGTGTTTGTGTTACTTTTTAAAAAGAAATGATAAAAGTAACTTGACAACTTTTATAAAAATGGAAGTATTATGTTTGTAGTTTTATAAGTTATGGTGAGATGAGTTGAAAAGTGGGTTGCAACAATAGATATGATGAGGTTAGGTTAGATTAAGTGTGGTTTTGTTGGTTGGTTTGGTAGTGATCGGGATTAGGTTAGAATAAGCACTATTGTGGCGTTTGGATGGATTTTTGGGAGTATTTATGAAAAGACATGTTGCTGATCCGAATTAGTTTTGAGGTTTTGAGCGACCTAAAAATGTTTTCATTAGGCGTAAAAGTAGTTTTTGAAGAGCTTGTTTCGAATAGATAGTTTTTCACATATCGCACTTTAAAATCGGACTTAAAACGGCCAAGTTATAGCCAAATGAAACTTGAAACATTTTTCGGCAAAACCCAATGAATAGTGTGCTGATGTGAATAGTAAAAAGGGTATTCGAACACTTTCGGACATTTTTGGACTTTCTAAACTCTAGCGAAACATATAGTAACACATATGTATAGATTAGCATCATTTGAAGACGTCATTAACATATTTTAAGAAAAGCGATAAAGTTACTAAAAATAGTAAGTTTGGTAAAACTTAGCGGATCAGACTTGGAAGTTAAGCGATTATGGTTAGTTAGCGTATTTTGAAAATATGGAAACTTAACAAATATAGGGGACGGTATTAACGTCTTGAAACTAAAAACTTTCCTAAAATAGAAACTTTTTAATAGTAGTAATTTTTGGATAAATGCCAAGACTTGATGAAAAACTCTATAATTTTATTTAGTCATATTTTATTAAACAAAATAAATCACAAACACATATGGATTTCTTTTCCCTTGAAAGCGTATCGTACAAGTTTCGGTTATCTTTCGTTTACCTAAGACGCATCATTTCTTTAGGTCGCGTGTAGGACCTTTCGACTTTTTTCTTCCTCGTTGATTATTGATTCACCACTTGCTTAAGGTGAGTTCATAGCCCCATGTTTTACCTATTTTCAAATGCTTTATACTTTGGGGTGAGAAATATTGTTTGCTTTTAAAATTGGACACAAGTTCTTAACGTGAGTTTCACATGTTTATGTGTTGCCCAAGTTTTGCTACAAACCACTATTGCCCGAACTATCATGAACCGTTAGTCACCTATGGCCAATTGGATTGGTTAAGTGAGCGTGAATGCGTAAATAGATCTATTGGGACTAATTATCCCTATCTGCTTTGGTTCTACTTTGCGAAGAACAAAAGGCTATATGTCATGTCGATGTGCTTTGTGATGGTCTTTGGTTTGGGACACCAGTTAAGGGCAGGAATACTATGTGGCATGATATGATATGCCCTGTTTTATTAGGATTAGTGTCATGAGCTTAGCGTAACAGTAAATACTTTTTATGTGATGTTGTATCTGTTATAGTAGTTGCATGCGTTTTGAAATCTTGTGGTCCACTCTTGTACTAACTTAAACCTATGAATTCACCAACATTATGTTGACGTTTTAAACATGTTTTCTCAGGTGCTTAGCTTGGCTTGATTCTTGATGCTAAATGGAGTCTATGTGCTATGTGACTTCGCTAATTTCAAGACTTATCTATTTATATACTCGTTGTCATTGTCAAACTTTATTATTCTTCCACTACATTTAACTCTCTTATGACCGGTTGTAAAACTTAAATTAATTTTCTTTATGCAACGAGTACAACTATTTTTCAAACGTCCATGATTAGTGGTCGTTCTTTATTGCTTTGTGTTCGGATTGTTATGACGTCACGCCCTCGGACACGTATTCCGTCCAGGCCCCGTCTGGGGGTGTGACAGATTGGTAATCAGAGCCAAGGTTATAGAGAACCAGGTAGTTATACTAGGTCTGGTCTATAACCAGTATGTGATCCTATGTGCCTCTATCTGTGCTTACGTGTTGTCTATCCTTGCTATACATATATATAAGATTTCTATATATACTTGAGACTATTATATATTGCCATATTTACCTTGCCATTCATTTCATCGTTTCTTTATGCCTTGCATGGTTTCATATAAAGGAGATTTATATAAACTTTTGCTTGTGCAGATCATGGCAGCTTCAGCTATTGCTATTTCTTCTGATTCTTCGGATGAGAGTGTGGGATCACCGCCCTCTCGGGTTATTCTTTTTGGTGATATTCCTACTGTTATTCCTTCTACTTCTGTGGTTGCTCCAGAGACTTCTACTATTGCTCCTGTTATTTCATCTGCCGCTCCTGTGGTTGAG
>BQNB010016058.1:45000-72202 GCA_026074375.1 Tanacetum coccineum
AAGTTGTAAAAATTTTATAAACCAATAGGTATATATTGCCCAATTTTGCAAACTTAACATATAAAAAATATAATCTTATTTATATAAATTTAAAAACTATATTAATATTATAAAACTTGATTTTATTAAAACCCAACACATTTATCGTTATTAATCATAAATCGACGCATATTTCGATATATATATAGACGAAAATATATCATCACTAACTTTTGAAGAATAAACTATTACCGTATCACGTAACTAGGGAATTCAATATGAAGGTTTTCATTTTGAGTTTTGTTTAACAAGTTTTGTTGGTTACCGATTTAAAGGTGCCCTGGCCCTCAAACGAGACAACATGCCCTCAGGATATGAATCGCGCCGAACAGCGATACAATATTTCCATAATATAATAAAATCAAAGATATACGTTTAAACTTTATGAATTTTGGAAACATAAACTAACACACTAAGACTTGACAAATTACCCCAGGTTGTGTGTACGAATCCACTACTTTCACTTGATAAGTTTTGCCAACAATCAGATTTCCCCTGTTTAAGGTGAGTTCATAGCCTCACTTTAAATCTCTATTTCCATAAACCTGTGGAGGGGGATACTTGCTGATAAACCATGAATACAATGATTTTCTAAATGTATGCTATCTTAGATATTTTATTGCATCTAGTTTGTTGTCTAAGTCCCTATATTGCCAAAAGACCGCCCACCATCATGGACCAATAATCACTTGCGAGTGAACGTTAATATTGTTAAAATGCCGTATTGGGATTGAACGAATCCCGTTTGGTGTTAGCCGGATTAAGGTAACCAAACGCAATTATATTAGAAAACTCATAGGTATATGGCCAATTACCTACACCAGGGCCATTATCTTATATATATATCATTATTGAAAACACTAGTCAGTTTGAGTGCCATGAGCAGAACGCAATAAACTGTTTTCCATAAAATTGTACTCATTGGCAATTATTACACTTATGGGTGTATATCAACGTAACCCACTTCTTATGATGACTTATGTATTTCACACTATTTTATTATAAACCTATGAATTTCAATCACTCAACCATTGGTTTGACCTTTTTAGCATGTTTATCTGCATGGGTAACGAAATCTATGGCACATAGTGACACGGACTTAAGATGGCTAAACTTTTTATCATATTCAAACTTTAAGTTTTTCATGTAGATTTGGACCATCTGTTATTGGAAAAAACACTGATGAAAATAATGAATGATAACTTACTTTATAAAAAACGTCTCTTTCAAGTCGTTTCTATGATTAATGACTGTTGTACTATGAATAATACCCAGAATTTAGCTCCGCTGGTATAATGTCAAAATGGAGAGATATAGATTAGTATCCAGAGCCACGGTTATAGAGAACACGGTTAAAACCTTAAACTGTAACACTTTTCTTTTCCATCCAAGAAATTTCCCGTGCCACTCCGATCTCCTGAATATATGTAAAGAATACATAACTATTATACAATTATATAAATAGACTTATGTTATTGTACTACTGGTTGTTAACGAGGTGATGTCTTCTCCAACCATCCCACTTCCGATATGAGGATGCTTTTTCCTCCAACTTTCCAGACTATATCCCGGCTTCCCTGAACTATGTCTTAGCTTCACCAGGAAAAACTTATTCTAGCTCTTCAAATAACTCATTTGGTGTAGTTCTAATAGTTTCAGCAACTATCTCACTTTTTCATGATGACCCCTATATGAAGGTCATGCATGCATACTATGCTAAAGCAAACACACTATTCCACCAACCAACTATTGGCCTAAACCATTCAACAATGCGTAAAACTCCAAAGTTTAATCCTAAGATTCTATCTCTGGAGGGAATAATTGTCCCTAAGAACAGGCCATATCCAATCAATCTCCTCTACTTTAGCCATATCCTCAATAATTTGAGATGTAGAAAGCTCTCGTAAGACAAGTCTAAGAAATCACAAGGATAAATTATGGAAATCACTAAATATCACCTGGAAGCAAACACCAAAAAGGCTATGCTCGAATTGCTAACTTCAAAGAAAGCAAATGGGAAAAAACAAACACAATTCTATGGCTCGCTTCAGGATGCTAATCAAGAACAAACATCAAAGAAATCTAAGTCCTTCACCAAGCAACAAGGAACGTCTTCTGAATGCAATCAATGAACTCAATAACAACTAGACGGGAAAAATAATCGAACAACTAGTACTAAGTTTATAAGCTTTTAACCCTAGCCACGGGAAGTTGGTATAAATAACAAACATGTCAAAATTTAACTATGTACAGTACAAAGGCAAGTTGTTCATGATATAATACAATGGCAATCCCGTTATACCTTATTGTTTCATAATACCGATATATCCATCCTAAAACAACTTCTCTTATATCATCATCTCCGTCTCCATCGTTATGAATCATACCATGATTTCTAAATAAATCATAGATACTTATTTGATATAAATTATCTATGATTTCGATATCACTATTGTGACAATGTTTATTTTTAAACCTTACACATTTTAAGGAAAGACTTGTGATATCATTCTTGTTACGTGTTATCTTATGTTGATAGAATGCCTCCCAAAAGGATGTCAACATCTGAAGTACCAGCCATGACTCAGGCTGCCATCAAGAAACTAGTTGCTGACAGTGTTTCCGCAGCTCTGGAAACACAAGCCGCTAACATGGCAAATACTGATAATACCACCAGACCAAGAGAAGCTCTTATAGCAAGACAGTGTAACTACAAATAATTCATGAGCTGCCAACCTTTTAACTTCAAAGGTTCAGAAGGAGCTGTTGGTCTCATTCGCTGGTTTGAAAGAACTGAATCAGTGTTTTCCCGTAGCAACTGTACCGAAGACTGCAATGTGAAGTTTGCTACTGGTACTTTAACTAAAGAAGCTCTATCCTGGTGGAATTCTTTAGCCCAACCTATTGGGATAAAAGAAGCTTACAAGATTACCTGGGTTGAATTCAATAAGCTTTTGATAAAGAAGTATTGTCCCCGAACTGAGGTCCAGAAGATGGAAGACGAATTTTACCATCTGACTGTGAAGGGGAATGATCTCAAGACATATGTGAGAAGATTCCAGGAATTGGCAACCTTGTGTCCCACTATGGTGCCAGATTCTGAGAAAATGATGGAAGTTTTCATCGGGGGATTACCTCGAAGTATTGAAGGGAATGTTACCGCCTCTAAACCTCAAACTCTAAAGGAAGCCATTAACATAGCCTAGAGGCTAATGGATCAGGTAACAAAGCACACTCCGATGCAAGTATCAAGTGATCACAAACGAAAGTTTGACGACAGAAGGACTTTTAACAACTACCGTAACACCAACAACCGCTACAATAATCACCAACCACAACAGAACATAAGACAAGAAACCTTTAGGGCTTATGATGCCACCCCAACTGAAAATAATGGATATACTGGAAACCGTCCCTTGTGTAAGAAATGCACTCTGCATCACACAAGACCTTGCACTGTTAAGTGTAATACTTGTAACAAGGTGGGCCATCTGACTAAGAACTGTAGAAACAAAGGGCCAGCCACTGGAAGTAATCTGCTACCAATGACAGTTACTTGTCATGCCTGTGGAGAGAAAGGGCATTATGCAAATCAGTGCCGAAAGACCACCAACAACAATGCCCAGGGAAGAGCCTACATGCTAAGGGATAGGAATGCTCATCAAAACCCGAACGTAGTCACGGGTATGTTCCTTCTAAACCAACATCTAGCTAGAGTATTATTTGATTCTGGAGCCGATAAAAGCTTCGTATCCATATCTCTTGCCTCTAAGCTAAATATTCCACCCATTACAATAGATACCTTTTACAATATCGAAATGGCTGACGGAAACCTAGTAAGCACAAACACTATTATCCAGGTCCAGGGTTGCACCCTGACTTTGTTAAACCAACCTTTCAAAATTGATCTTATGCCGATCAAACTCGATAGTTTCGACGTCGTCATTGGTATGGATTGGTTATCCAAGTATCATGCTAGAATTATCTGTGACGAGAAAGTCGTCCACATCCCAATCAAAGGTGAAACTTTGATCATGTCGCGGTTACCACAGTAAAACCTCGACTAAATCTCATATCCTGTATAAAAACCAAAAGATATATATCCCGAGGTTGTCAAGTTTTCATAGCCCAAGTAATAGAGAAGGAGTCGGATGAGAAACGACTAGAAGATATACCGGTAGTCAGAGAATTTCTGGAAGTTTTTCCTGAAGATCTACCTGGCCTTCCTCCCATTCGCCAAGTAGAATTCCGAATCGATTTAATTCTAGAAACAGCACCTGTAGCCCTAGCATCCTATAGATTAAGCTCCTTTCAATCAAAAATACAGAAACTATCTAAAACCCAACTCAAGAGTTATCAGATCGAGGGTATTATCCGACCAAAGTACTATTCGCCTGGGGAGCTCCTCTGTGTTTGTCAAAAAGAAAGACGGATCTTTCAGAATGTGTATCGATTACCGGGAGTTGAATAAACTTACCGTAAAGAATCGTTACCCATTACCCAGGATTAATGACTTATTTGACCAACTTCAAGGTTCGAGTGTTCGACTCGAGAGATGACTTAAGAGATCTAGGCTATCACCAACTGAGAGTCGGGGATTAAGATAATCCAATACTGCTTTTCAGAACAAATACGACATTATTGAATTTTCAAGTAATGCCATTATGTTTATAACTAACGTCAAAGACCTGTTGTATACTGTAACTCATGAACCGTGTGTGTAAACCATACTTTGACAAATTCGTAATAGTGTTCATCGATGATATTCTCATCTACTCTCGTAATAAAGAAGAGCACGCAAATCATCTGAGAATAATCTTAGAATTACTCAAGAAAGAGAAGTTGTATCAAGATCACCAAGTGTGATTTTCTGGATTCGTATCGAGCCATCTCTTGCCCACTTAAGTTGAACTACAAGGACTACAATGTTATCCCACGCCCAGATTGAAGCGGTTAAGAATTGGACATCTCCTACTACACCCACAGAAATACGTTAATTCTTAGGACTTGCAGGCTATTATCGGATATTTATCAAAGATTTCTCGAAGATTGCAAAGTCTTTAACTGAATTAACCCAGAAAAACAAGAAGTATATCTGGGGAAAAGACCAAGAGTCAGCCTTCCAACTGCTAAAACAGAAGCTATGTGAAGCTCCAATCTTAGCATTACCAGAAGGAAATGACGATTTTGTTGTTTATTGTGATGCATCCCATCAAGGTCTGGGAGCGGTGTTAATGCAAAGAGAGAAGGTTATTGCATATGCATCCCGACAACTTAAGCCTAATGAAGAAAACTATACCACTCATGATCTTGAATTAGGAGCAGTAGTGTTCGCTCTTAAAATTTGGAGACACTATCTGTATGGCACCAAATGTACTGTGTTCACTGATCATAAAAGTCTTCAGCATATCCTTGATCAGAAAGAGTTGAACATGAGACAACGTCGTTGGCTAGAATTGCTTGCAGATTACGATTGTGAAATTCGCTACCATCCTGGAAAGGAAAATGTTGTAGCAGATGCCTTAAGCCGGAAGGAACGAATCAAACCACTCCGAGTTAGATCATTAGTTATGACCATTCATCCAAAATTACCATCACAAATTCTCAAAGCTCAAACTAAAGCACTCAAGGAAGAAAACATCAAGGCTGAAAACTTACGAGGAATGGACAAAGCATTTAAAATACGTCCTGATGGAACTCGTTGTATTAAAAACCAAAGCTGGTTACCACTTTTTGGTAATCTGAGAGACTTAATCATGCATGAGTCCCATAAATCAAAGTATTCCATTCACCCAGGTTCTGACAAGATGTATCAGGATCTAAAGAAACTCTATTGGTGGCCTAACATGAAGGCAATCATCGCTGAATATGTTGGCAAATGTTTGACATGTTCTAGAGTTAAGGCAGAATGTCAGAAGCCATCACCAGAGATTCCTATGTGGAAGTGGGAAAGAATAACGATGGATTTCATCACAAAACTACCCAAAACATCAAACGGACATGACACAATCTGGGTCATTGTCGATCGCCTTACCAAATCCACACATTTCATCCCTACCCGAGAGACAGATAGTATGGAAACCCTTACAAGATTGTACATAAAGGAAATAGTCTCCCGGCATGGAGTGCCAATATCTATCATCTCGGATCGTGACAGTCATTTCACATCCAGATTCTGGCAATCATTACAAAGTGCTTTGGGTACTCAATTAGACATGAGTACGACATATCATCCCGAAACTGATGGGCAAAGTGAAAGGACCATCCAAACACTTGAAGACATGCTTCGAGCCTGTGTTATAGATTTTGGAAAAGGATGGGAAAAACACTTACCATTAGTAGAATTTTCTTACAATAACAGTTACCATGCCAGTATTAAGGCAACACCATTTGAGGCACTTTATGGTCGAAAGTGCATATCACCTGTTTGCTGGGCTGAAGTTGGAGATGTTCAACTTACGGGACCAGAAATAATCCATGAAACCACCGAGAAAATAGTGCAAATTAAACAACTGGTATGTGTTTAATTACACACACCTTTTACCTTTAAAGACAAGCTAAAATAACCAAAAACGGACTTAAAATGCCAAATATATGCTTGTTTTGCTAATTGTATTGTGCAGGAACGGATATCTAAGAAAAAGACAAAAAACAAAGCCAAAACGACAAAACCGGACACGGAATGGAAAAGCGTGGAAAAGACAAAAGTCAAGACAAAGCCTAAGTGTCAAAAAGTCAACCAAAGTCAACCCCGAAGTCAAAAAGTGAAGAAAAATAAGTTTAGGGACCAATTCTGCCAAGTCCCTAACTTATTTTATAAAGGAAAAAGAAGAAAAATCTCACAAGGGCCAAAACTGCCAAATGCCCAAAGAATTAACCACAAGGGCCAAGTCTGTCAACTAGCCAAAGTTATAACTCGCAAGGACCATGGGTGTAATACCCTTTATAACATTCGGGGGGAATTTTTGCCAAGTCCCAAAACTTGTATAAACACAAGGACGTGTGATGCAACAAACACTATAACCTTGGAGGACCAATTGTGACAAAAGCCCAAACACTCACCCCACGTTTGAACTACTGTATATCTTCTACATCAATTTCCCGCCAAAGCTTCATAACCCCACCCCCTGTCCATATCAACCTCGTTGACTCCCCACATCATTCCAAAACCTTCACAATCACAAACCCCACCCCCCACATGGGTATGCCAAGCTGGCAATCCAAAAACCCACCAATTCGATCAAGGGTTGAGACGATTTTGAGTGGGCTCCAAGACAATCCAATGGCCAAGAGTTGCTTTGTGTTTTCTACACTCTCACAACAAGCACATATGTTGTTTTGTGTCTTCAAAGAAGCACACCAAGAAAAGAAGACAAGAGACAAAACCCTAGCTCGTTTTTACTATTTAAGCTGTTGTAAGCCCTTGAGGCAAAAAGGTAGTTTTTCAGTGAGTATTTTTTTTAGTGTGTTAGTTTTAGTTCAGTTTAGTTTTTTTAATGTACTTGTACTTTCTTTTAATGAAAATTCAGCTTTAATTTTACATTGTGTCTAAGTTACTTATGTTTCTTTAACAACCATATAAGCTTTGAATATAAGCTCTTATTAATCTGTTTTAAAACTTTTATACAAAAGTTTAAGAAAAATTAAAAAAGGAAAAAGAAAAGTCACTGTTTGATTAAGCTGTGGATGAATGAGCAATAATGGATGGTTCATTGGGTTTTCTTAGTTAAGCTTTTATAAGCTTGGGTAGGTTTTAGAGCTTATTTAGGTCTACATAATCCTGTTTTGAGCAAGGATTAAGGTATGCTTTCTTTTTAAATTTTGCTTAAAAGTTACTGTAGCAAGCTTATTTTCAGCTTATTTATGCCTTATTTTGCTTATTTGCCTTTGCTTTTTGCCTTCTAGTGCTTAACCATACTTGCTTAATATTTGTCTTTTAAAACTTGTGCTTAAAATAGCCTTTATAATTTTAAAATCCGTTTTTAAAAATATTAAGGGGTGTTTGGGACAGTAATGAAAACGGGTCAAAAAATGCAATGGTATGGGTTGGGGACAATTGGTTAACTTTGGCTTAAGTCTCTAAGCTAATTTGAGTCTGTTTTTCCAAGCTCTTAGGTTTTTAAACTGTTTTTAGTTCTTTATAATTGATCAAAATTTTGGTTTTCATACTGTGTCAAAATGCTTATTTGATTCAAGTTGTTAAAACTAGCTTAAGAATATTGTTTTCTTTATCTTTTTAGAGTAAAAATCCAATAGGTTAAGTCTCTTTTAACTTTGTCAAACCTGTCAACATTTTTTTAGTTTTTTACATATGAAACTAGGCAAGTTTTTCAAAAGATAACTCACCTATTTCTTTTGTAAAAATCAGCAACTTTGAAGTGTTTTCAGGAGCTTAAAATTTGAGCATAAGCTCTTCTTAAGCCCTTCTTAATCTGTTTTAACTTTGTTTTTGATTTTAAGCTTATTTGACAGCTTATTTTTAAGCTGTCATTTAAGCCCCCTTGTTTTTAGCTTAGTTCCCCTGGTGCTAGACCACCAATTTCAAGCCTCTTGTTCTAGCTTATTAGGGGGCCTCAGCCCAAGTTTTTGGCTTATCTAGAAAGCCAATAAGCCCTTCTATAAGCCCTGACAAGCTCAGCTCTTAGGAAGCCCTTTTGATAGCTTATTTTTAAGCTTAAAAGGTAGGGCCTTGACGTTTATTAGCAGTAGAGTAGAAGAATTAACTTATTTTCTTTTTCTAGCTTATTAGGAGCTTATTAGTTGTTGAATTCAGTTTCTACTTGCTTTTTAGTTCCCTTGTTGCTTATGTTAGCTTATTGTGTCCTTTCTTTGCTTATTGGGTATTTAGATAAGCCACATTTTTGCCTTAAGTTCACCCTAGCAGTACTAACTCCAAAGTTAGTACTGCTGAGTGTTTAAGCCATTTCTGGCTTATTGGGCTTATTTCAGTTGCTTGTTTTTGTTCCTAGAAGTTCCTATTGTTGGTGTGATAAGCTGTGTGTGCTCATTTTCCAATTATCTTTGCTTATTTGTTCATAAAAGCCATAAGCCATTTGCCTTTAAGCTTAGTTAAGTTCTCTGTCTAGTTTAGCTTTTACAGCTTATTTAGTCACTACATTTTAGTTCCTAGTGCTTATTTAGGATTAGGTTAGACAACTTCTTTCAGCTTCTTTGTTCAAATTCTAGCTTAAGTGTCCAAAAAGTCTCCAAGACAAAGCCATTTTTAGCCTTAAGCTAACTTTAAGCTATTGTTTGTTTAAAAAAAGCTCTTTTTCAGCTTATTTATAAGCTTTCTCAAAAAGTTCTAGTTATGAAAAATGTTAAGCTCAAGGAGCTTAACAAGTTTGCTTAAAAAGTTTTCATAAAAAAAGAGAGGAGATAAGGGGTGACCCGGGTGAGCAAGACTCGAACCCGGGCCTCTACCCTCAATACACCTCTCTTTTATAACAAGTGTTACCGCTGCGTCCCTATTGGACTATCTACGTTAGAGTCCCAAGTGGCTTTGTATTTAACCCTTTTTGGCCCTTTTATGCCATAAGTTGTTTCAGCTTATTCTCGGCTTATTTATAAGCCGAGTTTTGGGTTTCTTATTTTTCGTAGGTTAGTCTTAGTGCAAAGTAATTTTAGTAATTTTTTCAGAATTTTTAGAAATAGTTTAGTATTTTTTATAATTTAATTTCGTAAAAAGTTTTAAAAATTCATAAAAAATATAAAAATTATCAAAAAAATATTTTTCTTTTTTAGAAAATTTTCTTTAGTCATATACTACGTAGGAAAAATAGAAAAACTTTCGTAGGGTTAATTTTTCAAACTTTTGATTTTTAAAGAACGGGGCTCGGGTACGGTTTTTGTCTTGACTCGTTTTTGGGTCAAACGACCTCCGTTTTCAGTCTAGTCTTTTTCATTCTTCGTTATTAGTCCCCTAGAGTAGTTTAGAAGTAAAAATTTCTTTGTAGGGTTAATTTTGAAGATTTTAGGTTTTTGACCCCTTGTTCGGGATTCGTGCTCTCGTTTTTCAGCTTAATTTCATAATTTTTAGGTTTTTCTTAATCGTTTTTGTTTGTTATTGTTTAACTTAGCTTTCCACACTCTCAAATCATTTCTCTCATTCAAACTCCAATCTTTCGACTGTATCGATTCTCCAATCCAGCCTCGTTGGGGATAAACGACCCGGGAACATTCTATACTACTTCTCGGTTTTATTGATTATTGATTGTGTTTTTAAATTATACTTATTATATATTTTATATTTTATTATATATTATATATATTAAAAGGTGTGGTTTAAAAAATACTAATCAATAGGTTTGACTTAGATTATAATTAACTTAGATTAGATAACCAAAATATAAATAAATTGAGAGATTTAATCTCTCTTTAAGTGTTCGACACCCTACTTACCACAAATCTACCACCGACCGGGTACACTGCCTGTTAAAGTGTTGTTTTTGGTTAAGTCGGAAAAATATAAATTTAAAACTTAAATCATAAAAATAAACACCACACAACGACACATCAGCCTAATACGATCGATAGGGTCCTAGTTAATTTTTTATCGGGTTATCTGGTAAACCCGATAAGATATAATAGTGTCACTATTCTTCTCTTCAATATCAAATTTAAAACTTGAAGACAAGCAATATCAACCGGAGGGTATTCTAGAGTTATTTTATAAACTTCATGATGATGTGCAAAATATTCACGAGGAGTTGGCAGAGTACATAAATACACCGAGTTGGAATCGTCCTACCATCTACTGTGATGATGATGATGGTGATGATGACGAGGATTATACTATTGTAATCACACCCGACTTACCGATTACGGACTCTCTCATAATGGAGGATGAACATCTTGACACTATTTCGGCAACGGAATCGAACAAATTAATCCATCTATTGTCGGAGAACCTTGTCCGAATCCTAAGTGAGTCCGAGGTATTCCTTACATAAGTGTATGTGCATTTTCGTGATAATTCCTCCGCCGTCTTGACATGTCAAAGACCAGTTTGAGAGTTTCTCCCACCCTCCCCCTTCTCCTCTCCACTCATCCCATCTCTTTCTCCCCCCCCCCTCCTCTCCCCCCCCCCCTCTCCTCCTTCCCCACCCTCCCCCACCCACCCCCCCCCCCCCCCTCCCCCACCCACATCTTTCTCCCCCTCTTCTACCCACCCCCCCCCCCCCCCCTCTCCCCCCCCCTCATACACCCCCCCCCTACATCACCCCCCTCCCCCCCCCTCTACTCTCCCCCTTTCTCCCCCCCCCCCCCCTCTCCTCCTCTCTCCCCCCCCTCTCCCCCCCCCCCCCCCCCCCCACACCCCCTATCCCCTTCTCAGTTCTTCCCTCCCCCCACCCCCCCCCGCATCTCCCTCCCCTACCCCTTCTTCCCCCACCCCCCCCACCCCCCCCCCCCTCTCCCCCCCCCCCCTTTCTCCCCCCACCCCTCTACCCCCCCTCTCAACCCCCACCCCCTCTCCCCCCCCCTCCCCCCCCCCTCCCTCCCCCCCCCCCCCCCCTCTCCCATCTCCTCCTCCCCCCCCCGACATCCCCCCTCTTCCTTCCCCCCCCCCCCCCACCCCCATTTCCCTCCCACCCCCCCCCCCTCACCACCACCCTCTCCCTCTCCCCACCCCTCTCATCTTTCTCCTCTCCTCGTCTCCCCCACCCCCCCCACCACCCACCCCCCCACCCCCCCAACACCCCCCCACCCCCCTCTCTCCCACCCCCCTCTCCCTCCTCCCCCCCTCTCCCCCCCCCCAACCCTTTCTCCCACCCCCCCCAACCCTCCCCCCATCTTCTCCCCCCCCCCCTCTCCCCCCGCCCCCCCCCCCCCCCAAGTTCTCCCATCTCTCCCCCCCATCTCCCCCCCCCCCCTTCTCCCCCCCTCACACCCCCCCTTTCCTACCCCCCGCCTTCTTCTCCCCCTGTCTCCACCCCCCCTCTTCCTCCCCCCCCCCCCCCCCCCCCCCCCCCTTTCCCTTCCTCTCCCCCCCCCCCCCCCCCCCTCTCCCTCCTCCCCCCCCCCTCTCCCTTCTCCCCCCATACCCACCCCCCCCCCAACTCACCACACACCCCCCCCACCCCCCCCTCCTCCCCATTCTCCACCTCCCTCTCCCTCCACCCTCCTCTCCCCCCCCAACCCCCCCCCCCCCACTCTACACCCCCCCCCACCCCCACCCCCACCCCCAACCCCCCCTCCCCCAACCTTCTCCCCCCCCCCTCATCTCCCCCTCTACCCCCTTCTCCCCCCCCCCCCCCCCAGCACCCCCCCCCCCCGTCACCCCCCCCCCCCACCCCTCTCCCCCCCTTTTTTCTCATCTCCACCCCCCCCTTTCTCCCCCACCTCTACCCCCATCTCCCCCCTTCTCTTCTCCCCCCAATTTTCTCCCCCCTCTCCCAAACCCCCCTCTCCCCCCCCCTTCTTCTTTCGCCTTCCACACCCCCCCCCCCCCACCCCCTCTCCTCTCCATTCTCACTCCCCCCCCCCCCCCCCTTTCACCCCCCCCCACTTCTAACCCCCCCCCCCCCCCTCCCCAACACACCCCCCATCTCCCTCTCTCTCCCCCACCACCTACCCCCCCCCCCCCCCCCTCTCTCCCTTCTTCTACCTCCCCCTTCTTCTCTCCCCCTTCTCCCTCTTTCACCCCCCCCCCCCCCCCCCCCCCCCACCCTCCCCCTCAACCTCTCCCCCCCTCCGCACCCCCCTCTCCCCCACCCTTCTCCGAACACCCCCCCCCCCACCCCCCACCCCCTCTCACTCCCCCCCCCCCCCCACCCCCCCCCCCCCCCCCCCCCCATTCCCCCCCCCCCCCTCCTCCCCCCCCCCTACCCCCTCCCCCCCTCCCCCCCTCCCCCCACTTTTCTCCACCCCTCTTCTCCTCTCCCCCTCAATCCTTCTCCCCCTTTTCACCCCTTCTCCCCTCCCCCCCCCCCTTCTCACACCCCTCTGACCCCCCCCCGTCTCCCTTCTCCCTTCTCCCCCCCCCCCCCCCCCCCCCCCACACCCCCATCCCCCCCCCCCTCCACCCTCACCCAACCCCTCTCCCCCCTCTCCCACCCCCCACACCCACCCCCCCCCTCTCCACCCCCCTCTCCCCCCCCCCCTCTCTCTCCACCCACCCCCCCCCCTCTCCCCCCCCCCCACCACACCTCTCCGCAACCCCCCCCCACCCTCTCCCCCACTTACTTCTCACCCTCCCCCCCCCCCACCCCCCCCCCCCCCCACCCCCTCTCCCCCCCCCCCCCCCCACCTCTACGCCCCTCTCCCCCTCTCTCTCCCACCGCCCCCACCCACCCCCCCCCTCCTACCCCCCCACCACCCCCCCTTTTCTCCCCCCCCCCCCCCCCTCTTTTCTCCCCCCCCCACCACCTTCCTCTCTCCCCCTTCTACCCCCCCCCCAATTTTTCTCCCCCCCTCCCCCCCTCTCCCACCTCTCCCTCTCTTCTCCCCCCCTTCTCCCCCCCTCCTTTTCTCCCCCCCCCCCCCCCTCCCCCCTCTCTCTCCCCTCCCCTCTTCTCCCCCCCCCCCTTCTCCCCCCCCCCCCCCCTCTCATCTCTCCCTCTCCCCCCTCTTCTCCCACCCCCCTTTCTCCACCCATCTCCACCCCCCCCCCCCCTCTCATCTCCTTCTCCTCTCCCTCTCCATCTCTCCCCTTCTCCCCCCACCCCCCCCCCCCCCCTTTTCTCCCTCCACCCCCTCTACCCCACCCCCTCTCGCTTTCTCCCCCCCCCGCCCGCCACTCTCCTCTTCTCCCCCCTCTCCCGATCTCCCCCCCCCCCCCCACACTCTCCCCCCTCTCTCCCCCCCACATTTCTCACCCCCCCCCCCCCCACCACCTCCTCTCCCCCCCTCCTCCCCCCCCCCCCCACCCACCCCCCCTCGTCCTCCCCCCCACCCAACCCCCTTTTCTCCATCTCCCCCTCAACCACCACCACACCCCCCCCCACCCTACCCCCCCACCCCCCCAACACCCTTTTCTCCCCACCCCCCCCCCCTCTCCCCGACCACTCCTCTCTCCCCATCTCTCTCCCCTTCTCCACCTCTCTCTTCCCCATTTCTCGTCTCCTCCCTCTCCCCCCCCTCCTCTTCCTCCCCCCCACCCCCCCACCCCCCCCCCCCCCCCCCCCCCACCCTATTCTTCCCCCCCCCCCCCCCCCCCCCCCCCTTCTCCCCCCCCCCCCCAACGCTCTCCCCACCCCCTCATCCCTTCTCCCCCCCACCATCCCTCTCACTCCACCTCCACCCCCCCACACCCCCCTCCCCTCTCATCTCCACCCCTCTCTCACCCCACACCCCCTCACCCCCCACCTCTCCCTTCTCTCTCACCCCCCCCCCCCTTTCTTCTCCCACTCTCCCACCCCCATCTCCCACCTCCTCTCTCCCCCCCCCCTCCTTCTCCTCACCCCCCCCCCCCCCCTTCTCCCAACCCCCGCCTCTCCCCTCCTCCCCCCCCACCCCCCGCCCCCCTCTCCCCCACCCCCACCTTCTACCCCCCCCCCCCCTCATCACCCCACTTCTTTCTATTCTTCTTCTCTCCCCCCTCTCACCCCCCCTTCTCCCCCCCCCATCTCCCCCCCCTACCCATCTCTCACCCCCCCCCCCTCCCATCCCCTCCTCTTTTCTTCCCCCCCCTCCCTCTCACCACCCCCCACCCCCTCTACCCCCCCACCCCACCCCCCTTTCCCCCCCCCCTTCTCCCCCCCACCCACTTCCCCCCTCCCACCCCCCCCCCCCCACCCCCCCCCCCCCCCCCCCCCCGCCCCTCTTTCTCCCCCTCTCCCCCCACCCCCTCTCCCCCCCCCATCTACCTACACCCCCCCCCCCCCCTTTTCTCCCACCCCCCCCCAACCCTCTCCCCCCCCCCTTCTATCTCCCCCCCCCCCCCCCACACCACCTACCCCCCCCCCCACCCACCCCCCTCTCCCGCCTCCTCCCCCACAACCCCCCCCCCCCCCCCACGCCTCCCCCCCCCCCCTTCTCCCACCCCCCACCCTCTTCTCCCCCCCCTCTCTTCTCTCCACCCCCCCCCCACACCCCCTCTCCCCCCCCCACCCCCCACCACCCCCCACCCCCACTACCCCCCCACCCTCTCTTCTCCTCTCCCCCCCCCCCAAACCCCCCCCCCCCCCCTCCCCTCTTCTCTTTCTCAACTCCCTCTCCCCACCCCCCACTCTCCTCTCCCTTTCCTCTTCTCCCCCCACTTCTTCTCACACCCCCCCCCCACCTCCCCCCCATCTTTCTCCCCCCCCCTCTCCCCCCCTCTCCCCCCCCCCCCTCTCCCCCCCCCCCCCACCCCCCATCTCCTCTCCCCCCCACTCTCCACCCCACCACCACCCCCCAACCCCCCCCCCCCCTCTCCACCAACCGTCTTCCCACCCCCACCCCCCCTCTTCATACCTCCACTCCCCCACCCTCTCACCGCCTTCTTCCTCCTCCACCCCCCACCCCCCCCCCCCCCCCATCATCCTTCCCCTCTCCCCCCCCCCCTCCCCTTCTCCCTCTCCCCCCACCCTCTCCCTCTCTCTCCCTCTCCCACCCCCACCCCCCCCCCCACCCCACCCCCACCCCCCCCACCCCCCCCCCCTCTCTCTTTCTCCCCCCTCACCACCCCCCCCCCCCATCCCCCCCCTCTCCTTCTCTCTCCTCTCCCCCCCCCCCTCCTCCCCTTTCCCTCCCACCCTCTCCCCCCTCTCTTTCTTTCTCCCTCTACCCCACCCCACCCCCCCCCCCCACCCCCCCCTTTTCTCCACCCCCCTTCTTTCTCCCCCCCCCCTCACCCTCTCTCCCCCCCTCCCACCCCCAACCCCCCTCCCCCCCCACCTCCCCACCCTACTCCACCCCCACCCCAACACCCCTCTTCCCCCTCATACCCCCCCTCCCTCTCCCCTCTCCCCCCTCTCTCCTCTTCTCTCTTCTTCTCCCCACCCCCCCCCCCACCCCCCCCCCCACACCCTCCTTCTCCCCCCCCACCCCCCCCCCCCCCTCCCTCCCCCCATCTACCTCTCCCCTCTCCCCACCCCCATTTCTCTTCCTCCCCCCCCCCCCCCTCTCCCCTCCCTCCCCCCCCTTCTCCCCATCCACCCCCACTCACTCCCCCCCCCTCCCCCTCCCTCCTCCCCCTTACCCCCTCCCCCCACCCCCACTCTCACCCCCCCCCCCACCCACACCCACCCCCCCCTTTTCTCCCTCTTCTCCCCTTCTCCCCCACCACCACCAACCTCTCTTCTTCCTCACCTCTCCCTCTCCCCCACCCCCCCACCCCACCTCTCCCCCATCCTCCCACCACCCCCCCCCCCCCCTCCCCCACTCTACCTCCTCCACCCACCCCCCCCCACCCTTCTCCCTTCTTCTCCCCCCCCCACTACCCACCTCTCCCCCCCCGTCTACCCCCCCACCCCTACCCCCCCCCCTCTTTTCTCCCCCCCCCCCCGCCCACCCCCTCATTTTCTCCCGCCCACCTCTCCCCCCACCCCCCCCCCGACCCCCCTCCCCCCCCCTCACAATCTCCCTCTTCCCCCCCTTTCCATCTCCCCACACCCCCACCCCCTTTCTCCCCCCTCACCCCACCCCACAGCCCCCCCCCCTCCCTACCCCCCCCCCCCACCCCCCCCCCCCCTCCCCCCCCCCCCCCCCACTCTACCCTACCCCTTCTTCTCCCCCTCTCCCCCCCCCCCCCCCCACCACCCCCCTCTCCCCCCTCTCTCCTTCTCCCATTTTCTCCCCTCCCCCCCCCCCTCTCCCCCCCCACCCCCCCCCACCCTCTTCCACTCTCACACAACCACATCCCCTTTCTCTCTCCCCCTTTCTCCCCCCCCACTCCCCGGTTTCTCCTCTTTCTCCCTTTTCGTCCCCCCCCCCCTCTATCCCCACCCCTCCCTCCCACCCCCCCTCCTTCTCCCCCCCCCCTCCCCCCCCATCATTCTACACCACCCCCCCCCACCCCCCCACCCCACCCCACCCCCCCCCCACACCCCCTCTCCTTCCCCACCCCCCCCCCCCTTCTCCCTTTCTCCCCCCTCCCCCCCCCCTCTCCCCTCCACCCCCCCCCACCCCCCTTCTCCCCCCCCAGTTTTTCTCCCCCCCCCCCCCCCCCTCTCCCACCCCCTCCCCTCTCCCCCCCCCCCCCCCTTTCCTACCCCCCCCCCCACCCCCTCTCAACCCCCTCTCCCCACCCCCCTCTCCCCTCTCCCCCCCCCCCCTCTCCCTCTTCCCCCCCCCCCATCTCCCACTCACCCCCTCTCCCCCCTCTCCCCACACCCCTCTTCTCCCCCCCTCCCCCCCCTCTCTCCCCACCCCCCCCCCCACCCCACCCCCCCCCTCCACATTCTACCCGCCTCCCCACCCCCCCCCTTCCTCCCACTCCCTCTCACTCTCCCCCCCCTCTCCCTCTCCCATCTCCCCCCCATTTCCTCTCTCCCCCCCTCTTCTCTCCCCCCCCCCCCCACCCCCCACTTCCTCCCTCTCCCCCCCCCCCTCCATCCACTCTCCCCCACCCCCCACCCACCCCTACACCCCCCTCGTTCATCTCCTCTCCCCCCCCTCCTTCTCACCCCCCCCCCTCTCCCCCCCCCCATCCCCCCCCCCCCCCCCCCTCTATCCCCCCCTTCTTCCCCCCCCCCCTTCTCCCCCCCCCCCTTCTTCCTTCTCCCCCCCTTTCTCCCCCATCTTCTTCTCCTCTACACCCCCCACTCTCCTTCTCCCCCCTCTCCTCTCCACCTCTCCCCCCTCTCCCACCCCCCCCCTCTCACCCCTTCTCCCCCCCCCCCCCCCCCCCCCTCCCTTCTTTCTCCCACCCCCTCTCCCCCTTCGCCCCCCCCTCCTCCCCCCTTCTCCACCCCCCCCACCCCCTTCCTCCCCCCCCCCCCCCTTCTCACCCCCCCCCCCGACCCCCTCTCCCTCCCCCACCCCCCAAACCCACCCCACCCCAACTCTTCTCCTCACCCCCCCCCCCCCCCCCCCCCCTCTCTCCCACACCCCCCCACCTCCCTTCCTCCCCACCACCACCCCCCCCTTTCTCCCCCCCCCCCCCCCCCCCCCCCCTCTCACACCCCCCGTTCCCCCCCCCCCCCCCCCCCCCCCCCACCCCCCACCCACACCCTCTCCCACCCCCCCCCCCCCCCCCCTCTCCCCGCCCCCACCACTCCCCCCCCCCCCCCCACCCCCCCCCCCCCCCCCCCCCCCCACTTCTCCCCCCCCTCTTCTCCCCCTCTTCTCCCCCTTATCTGCAAATTTCTTCTCCCCCCCCATCTCCCCCCCTTCTCCACCCCCCCCCCTCTCCCTCTCCCCCCCCCCCCCCTCTCCACTCTCCCCCCCCCGTTCCCCCCCCCCCCCCCCCCCCACCCACCCCCCACCACCCCCCCCCCCCACCCCACCCTTCTTACCCCCCCTCCCCCCCCCCTCCCCCCCCCCCACCCCCCCACCCACCTCTCCCCACCCCCCCTCTCCCCCCAACCCCCACCTCTCCCTCCCTCTCTCCCCCCCCCTCTCTCCCCCTCTCCCCCCACCCTCTTCTCCACACCCCCCCCCCCTCTACCCCTTTCTCTCTCACCCCACCCTCTCCCCCCCCATCTCCTCCCACCCACCCCTCCCACCCCCACCCCCCCCCCCCCCCCCCCTTCTCCCACCCCTCCCCCCCCCCCCCCCCCCCCCCCCCACCCCCCCCCCACCACCAACCCCTCCCTCCCCCCCCCCCCACACCCCCCCCCCCCCCACCGCCCACCCACCCCCCCCCCTTCCTCCCCCCCCCTCCACTCTCCCCCCACCCCCACCCCCCCCCCCCCCACCCCCCTCTCCACCTCTTTCACCCCCCCCCTCTCCACCCCCTCCCCCCCCCCCCCACCCCTCTCATCTCCCCCCTTCTCCTCCCCCCACCCCCCTTCTCCCCCCCACCCCCCCCCCCCACCCCCCTCTCCCCCCCCCCCCCCCCCTCCCCCCCACCCCCCCCCCCCTTTCTCACACCCCCCCCCCCAAACACTCTCTCCCCACCCCCCCCCTACCCCTCCCACCCCCACTACCCCCCCCCTCTCCCCCCCCTTTCTCCCCACACCCCCCCCCCCCCACCCCCCCCTCCTCACCCCCCTTCTCAACCACCGCCCCCACCAAACCCCCCCGCCCCCCCCCCCCTCTCCCCCCCCCCCCCCTCTCCCCCCCCCCCCCTCCCTCCCACCCCCCCCACCAACCACCCACTCCTCCCCCTCTCCACCCCCCCCTTCTCCCACCCCCCCCCCCCCTTCTCCCCTCCCCTTTTCCCTACCCCTCTCCCCCTCTCCCCCCCCCATCTCCCCACCCATCCACCCCCCTCTCCCCCCCCCCCCCCCCACCCACCCCCCACCCACCCCCCCCCCCCCTCTCCCCCCCACCCCCCAAACTTCTACCCCACCCCACCTTTTCCTCCCCACCCCCCCACCCCCCCCCCCCCCTTTCTCCCCCACACCCCCCCTCTCCCCACTCTCCCCCCACCCCCTCTTCTCTCTCCCTCTCTTTCACCCCCCCCCCCTTCTCCCCCACCCATTCTTACCCACCCCCCCCACTTTCTCCCGCTCCCCCCTCTTCCCCCCCCCCCCCCACCCCCCCCCCCCCCCCCCCCCTTCTTCTCCCCTCTCCTCCCCCCCCCTCCTCCCCTCTCTCTCATCCTCACCCCCCCCCCCCCCCCCCCCCCCCCCCCCCCCCCCCCCTTTCTCCCCCCCCTTTCTCCCCCCCTTTCCCCCCCATCTCCCCCCCCCTTTCTCCTCTTCTACCCTCTCCCCCCCCCCCCCCCTCCCCCAACCCCCCCCCACAATCCCCCCCACCTCTCCCCCCTCCCTACCCCCTCTCTCTTCTGCCTCTCCCACCCCATCTCCCATTCTCACCCACTTCTCCCCTCTCCACCCCCCCCCCCCCTTCTCCCCCCCCCCCCACAACCATCACCCCCCCACACCCCCCCTCCCCCTCTCCTTTCTAATTCTCCCCCACCCCACCTCTTCCTCTCCCCTCTCCTCTCTCGCTCTATCCCCCCCCCCCCCCCCCCCCCCCCCCCCCCCCCCCCCCCCCCCTCTCTCTTCTACCCCCCCCCCACCCCTTACTACCCCCCCAACCCCCCCCCCCCCCTCTCGCCCCTCCCCCCACCTCACACCCCCCCCCCCCCACCCCCTCTCTTCTTCCCACCCCTCTCCCTTCTCTTCTCCCCCCCCCCCCCCCCCCCCTCCCCATCTATCCCCCCCCCACATCCCCCTCTCCCCTCACCACCTCTCCCACCCCACCCCCCCCCCCCCTCCCTCTCCCAAACATTTTTCTCCCACCCCCCCACCACCATCCCCCCACCCCCCCCACCCCTCCTCCCCTCTCCACCACCCCCCACAACCCTTCCCTCCCACTTCCTCTTCTCCCCCCACCCACCCCCCCTTTCTTTTTCTCCCCCTCTTCTCCCCCCACCTTTCTCCACCATCACACCCACCACCCCCCCCACACCTCCCCCCCCATCTCTCTCCCACTTTTCTTCTCCCCTCTCCCTTCCTAACCACCCTCTCACCCTCTCTTCTCCCTTCTCCCCACCCCCCCCCCCCCCTCTCCCCCCCCCCCCCCTTCTTCTCTTCTCCCCCCCTCTCCCTTCTACCCTCTCCCCTTCTACCCCTCCCCCCCCCAATCCCCCCCCCTCTCCCCTTGTGTGTTGCAATCACACCCGACTTACCGATTACGGACTCTCTCATAATAAAGGATGAGCATCTTGACACTATTCCAGCAACGGAATCGGACGAATTAATAAAGTCTAGTGTCGAGAACCTTGTCCAAATCCTAAGTGAGTCCGAGGGTATTCCTGACAATATGTGTGATGTGCATTTTCGTGATAATTCTCCGCCTCTTGACATTTCAAAAGACCAGTTTGAGAGTTTCTCCGATTCTAACGATGATTCTATTTACGACATCGATTATGTCGATGCATCACCTCCCGATTCTGAGCTCGTCAGCTTAGAGGTGGTGGAGAATGTTGCCCCAAAAGATGGAGAGATTGATACCAATATTCTTCTTATCAAGGACGATGTTCTTCGTGAGAAATTATTAAAAATCAATCTTCTCATTGCTAAGATCGAAACATTAAATGTTGATCCAACTCCATCTTCCGATTTTGTGCTCAAGTCTCCTATCCCCGTTGAGGATGGTGACTCTTTCTTGAAAAAATTTGAAACAACTCCCGAGCTTGAAACTTTTAAATTTGATATTGAAGAGAAGAATAATGGCAGTACCACTATTCATGTTGATGTTTCTCTTCCGGATCTTGAATGTGTTTATTTTAAGAGTGAACCCGATCTGGGAGATTTGACTTCTATTGACCCCGGGATTCGTGAGAACGTTTCTTCTACGATAAATGTGAATTTACCATTTGAGTATGACCAATCTCCTTTCTTCGCTTATGTTTTATATATCTTTCTTTCTTTTCTCACGTATCCCGTTGCTCCTCCATATCTTCTCTCCTCCAGGAATGAAGATACTATTTTTGACCCCGGCATCTCCATTTATAATTCTTTTATGCCGGGTGTATCTCATCGGAGTGGAACTTTCATGAAATTCAATGTTTATCCAAACCACTTGAATGAAAGTCTGATGGAGATTTTATCTTCCACTTGCTCCCCCATAGACCAATGAATTCGGGGTCGAGTCAGGCTCAAGACTCGGTTAACAAAATCCCTTCGTGGGTGGCAACCCATGCTTATCCTAATATGATTATAATAGTAGTAATGAATAAGTGTGTTGTGTAAGAGGCTTGCCTCTTCCATTTTCCGTGTTTCGTGTTTTGTATTGTATGTCCAGGATTGCCCGGATTTTGAAGACTCGTGCTCGTAGTTTTGTCCTTCGATCACTCGACACATCCTCAACTTCATTTTGGGAATCCAATATCCTAATCTTATCGACTAACGTTTATCTTTGAGCATAATTAATAAACGGCCTTAGATTTACGTAGAGACCCTTCTTAAAATATTGAGGACAATGTTCAGTTCTAGTATGGGGGGATCTATCGATTTGATTGTGCCTGCAGCGTTGTTTTCGTGTAATCCTGTTTTTACCACCAAAATACCAAAAAAATGAAAAAATTTAAAAATTTTCAAAAATAAAATAAGTGTTTTGTCACAATTTTGACTTTCCTGCTGGGTAGAATAAGAATAAATTTTGACTCGATCGAGCGTGTTGAGCTCTAGCTTGTTCCTTAACTTTTAGACTAAGCATTCGCGGATCTTTGCGAAGAACGAGAAATGATAGAGTTAATTATGAGTTAGATGCTAAACAAGGATTAGTTGGAAATCTTAAGAGCTCATAAGTGTAGTTTGTGGCTTTTCTCTCCCATAAGCTTCTAACCGGACTAATAATACGTGCTCTCTTCGAAAATTAAACTTAAATCAACAATTTTTGAAGTATAGTCAATATCAATAATTTTAGTTCAAATTTATACTTAAATTTTCTAAATTTTTTTTTTCTCTATATCGTGGTATTATATGTTAAAAAAATGATGAAATGAAAAATGAGACAATAATAATAAAAATTGTCGGCTGATAAAAGTTTACTGCATCTTGCCGGCTCACAACCGATGTTGCAGTCTTCTAAATAAGGCACATAGTAATTATTCGAGACTGATAAAAGTTTGCTGCATCTTGCCAGCTCACAACCGATGTTGCAGCATTCTAAAAGGTCAAGGATTTCTTTAGTTTAAAGGACGATTAATTATATTAAGTGTAATAAATGTGATTTAATAAATATATGGAAAATCTCTTTTTCTTAAATTTAAATATGCTTTTGAACTAAGACTATTTCGTTTTAAATTATGATTTTATGTATAAACGGGAAACCTAAGAGTTTTGAAACCGAAGGTCCGTGAGTCTCGATACTAGTCTCTGTGGGGTGTCAAAAGCCTGGTCACTTAGCCGCAAGGTTGGGATGTGCCGAGACGAAAGTCGCTACATGGGATGATCTCGCTTTAACACCCCTAAATTTATTTCGCAGCGGAACCAACAGTTTGGGTGTTAAGTCATAGCACAACAACATAAGAATATAAAGAACGACTCAAAAGAGACGTTTAAAACATAACATTGTCCCATTTCATGTAAGATCATAGGAACGACTCAAAAGAGACGTTTAAAACATAACATTGTCCCATTCATGTAAGATCAGAGTCGAAAATTTGTCCACAAGATCGTCACCATACAACATCATAACATAAGTTTTAAAAACCATAACAACTCCGTCTGCCACTCCAAGCCATCAACCTTGATTACCTGAGATAAACCATGCTAAAAAGTCAACGAAAATGTTGAGTGAATCCATAGAGTTTATATGAAATAAAGAGTGAACACAAGTATTTTTAATCATCAAAAACTTGTGGATCAAACAAGTTATAACCACTAATACATTAAGCTCATGCCATTGAAACGTTAACCAACATATTATAAATATGTAATCATTTTCCCCACAACTAGGTAATATTGCAATATACCTAAAGAAATTCTCAATACAAAATGTCCTTTAGGGGTGATCGCGCCATGGATGTCACAACCCCAGACAGGGCAGTCACGGCCCAATAGATCTACTTAATGTACTAGCGCTCACCCATCATAGGTAATTAACAGTGCATGAAATTAGGGGCCTTCTTGTAATAGGTACTTATGTAATTAGTTCACAATCGGGTCCAACAACTAAAAATCACTTGTGTTCAATTTATAAAACTAGCATGTATCTCCCTCGCGGGGTTTATAAAAACATTTATAAGTAGAAAGGCAAGGCTATGAACTCACCGAGAGAACAATTAGATCAGAAGTATGACAAGTCTCGAACGAGCGGGAAGTACTCCTAAGCACCTCCTAAAAGACGTGACGCGACTTAGTACGTAGAAAGAAACAATACGTAAAAATTAAACAAGTGATCATGAGATGTGTTTCCGAGATAAGCATGGCATTCCACTAGAACTTCCCCAAATTATTTTTACTCCCAAAATGACTTGTGATCTGGTCTTATAGGTAAATGAACATCTACTAAGTTTCGGCTTTTAATTTTTATTTTATCAAAGTGTATTATACGTTTTTAAATTTTGAGACTAGACGTAAAAACTAAGTTTCTGATTTTAACTCGACTTCATGGACTCATATCTCCTAGCTCACAAATGTTCTAAATGTGAGGCTTTCACTCTTGGAAATCTCTTTGTGTATAGTGTCTAAAAATGTAAGACTCATAATCTACAAAGTTTCATAACTATGTGAAAAGACTGTTTTACCCCTGGTTACCCAAAACAGAAAGTTTCCAAAAATTTTACCCTTTACGGAAATGGCCATAATTCCTAAACCATGATAGCAATGAAGGTGAGGCCAAAAGATATAGCTTCCTTAAGATGTCTACCACTGACCCAATCTTTAAAACCTAACCTTTTATTGCAAAAACTTGGAGTTTAACTCGTTTTCTAATCATAGGTCCAGATTTGACCTATTTTCGTATTTTGACCATATCTCCCTCATCCGGAGGAGTTGGTTGGGCATCCAACTATCCTATGATGCCAAGACATATATCTATCCAGACATGTAATTTAATCATAGGCTCCAAGCCACAAAAAATTTGAGATAAACCCACGTTTTGCTACTGATATACGAAGAGTCCCATAAACCCTTTCAAAAATCAATCCAAACCTTATTTTGTTCCCTCTAAATCATAACACAATGCCATAAACTAATCATTGAACACAATCATAAACTCAAAAACTCAATATTTCCAGAATCCATCATCCATTTGCATGGTTCAAAAATGAAAGAAAAATTAAAAATAAAGAGAAGATCTTACTAGGAGTTGATTTAGGCTAGGAGGATAGAAGAATCAAAAACAAAAAAAAACACCCTTCTTAACCTTGGGCTGATTTCGAACAAAAGAAGACCCAAAACTAAAGATTAAAATGATTCTAACCCTCTAAGATATCACTAATATTTTCCTCAACAAAACCCCAATGAACCCTAGCAAAAACCCTTCAATAAAACATCAAGAACTTCTTCAAATCTTCATGAAAGTTTACCAAACTTTGCAAGGGGTTTTAGGATGATGTTGTGATGCCAAAAAGGAGAGGTAGTGTGCTTACTTCACGTCCCTGCACATTGTTCTCTTGTTAGGTGTTAGAGAATTCCTGTTGGTTGTAAGTGTTGTTTAGGTTGTTTTGGTAGAGAAATTTTGTAAATATGGTGATGGTGGTGGTCTAGAATCGGCAGCCATAAGGTTCAAAGGAGGAGGAGGTGGTTTTTGAAGTTGGATGGTTTTTGCATGTGTGGGGAGAATAAGAGAAATGATGGTTTTATGGTAAATGAAAAAGTGGTAAATGGGTTTGTGTGTTGTGTTGTGTAACCGGCCATATGGCCTAGATATAGGGTAATTATATATATATATTTTTTATTTGTTGTGATTTAATTAAAAGTGGTGTAGGTTAATTTAATAAAATGTAAGGGTTTAAGATAAAACGCGAAGGTTTAAGCTAGAAATTTACGTAAACGCGAAACACAATGGAAAATGACAATGATGTAAATTATAATCATCGGGGAGTATCATGAGAATATTAAACCACTTAAGGCACGCAGACGGAATAGATTCCTAAATACGGCTCACTTAAAGCTAAGAATGGGAAATTTTTACCAAATCGGGTAAACATAAAATTAATGACTTTGCATAAAAATAAAAAATAGAAATAAAAGCTCGAATAATTAGTGACCTTAAGTACGAATGTTACGTCTTCCCTCCTTACGGGTAGCAACCCCTGACTCCTGTCCGTTGTTTGCTCGATTCCTCTTTTCTTGTCATTCTGATTACGCGGAGAAAGATGAGGTATTTCTTTTGAAGAAATCTTCTCTTTCCCAAGTGTATTCCGGACCTCGCCTTGAATTTCATCAAACTTTGACAATGGGAATTCGACTTTGCTTGAGCTGCTTCACTTCACGGTCCATGATTTCTACTGGTTCTTCAATAAAGTACAATTTGTCGTTAAGTTGGATCTCTTCAAGTGGGATAACCAAGTTTTCATCCACCATACATTTCTTGAGATTCGAAACATGGAAGGTGCTATGAATTCCACAGAGTTTATCCGGAAGCTCCAGCTTGTATGCCACGGGACCAATTATTTCTATGATTTTGAATGGCCCAATGTACCGTGGACTCAATTTACCATGTTTCCCAAAGCGAATTACGCCCTTCCAAGGCGATACCTTTAACATGACCATGTCACCCACTTGAAATTCCATCGGTTTGCGTCTGACATCCGCATAACTTTTCTGACGGCTTCTGGCAGTTATCAACCGATTCTTGATTTGAACAATCATTTCTGTCGCCTCTCGGACCAATTCTGGGCTAGTAAGTTGGCTATCTCCAACCTCACTCCAGCAAATTGGCGATCTACACTTTCGCCCATATAAAGCTTCAAATGGCGCAGCCTTGATGCTCGCATGATAACTGTTATTGTAGGAGAATTCGACCAATGGTAAGTGTCGATCCCAGCTATTACCAAAATCAATTACGCATGCTCGTAACATGTCCTCCAACGTCTGAATAGTTCTATCGCTTTGACTATCTGTCTCTGGGTGGTAAGCGGTGCTCATATCCAGTTGGGTTCCCACCGCTTCTTGTAGTGATTTCCAAAATCTTGATGTAAACAAGCTGTCTCTATCAGAGATAATTGACATAGGTACGCCATGCTTACATACAATTTCCTTTAAGTATAATTGGGCGAGTTTTTCTATGTTGTCAGTCTTCTTCATTGGCAAGAAATGAGCAGATTTGGTTAGTCGGTCAACAATAACCCAGATGGAGTCATAACCACTTGGCGTTCTTGGAAGTCCTGAGACGAAATCCATGGTTATTTTCTCCCACTTCCACTCTGAGATTTCAGGTTGTTGGAGTAGACCGGATGGCTTTTGGCGCTCAGCCTTTACCTTGGCACAGGTCAGACATTTACTGACATAGGTGGCGATCTCAGCTTTCATGTTCGGCCACCAATAGAGCTTCTTTAAGTCTTGATACATCTTGTCTGACCCCGGGTGAATGGAATATTTGGATTTGTGCAATTCATGCATGATCAATTCCCGTAATCCTCAAATTGATAGTAACCAAATTCGCCCTTCAAAGCATTGGATTCCATCAGAACGGGTCTCAAATGTCGGCTTAATCAGCCTTCCAAGATTTT
>BQNB010016059.1:0-72200 GCA_026074375.1 Tanacetum coccineum
TTCAGTTTGCAATAGAGTAGCATTGCTCCATTTTTCAAGTTTTTCTTTCAATTCATCCCTTTCTTTTATGACATTATCTAATTCTTTTTGTTTTTCGCCTAATTTCCAATCCCTCATTTTTAAATCATACTCCATCTGTTCATATTTATCACCCCATGCGTATTCATTCTTTTCATGTGTTCTAATTATGACCTCTAATGATTCTAAGCTTAATTGATATCCCTGAATTTCTAACCTAGCTCTTTGAAAATTATCTTTTTCAGTTTGATAATCATTCAACAATTTTTTATAAGATTTACTGCAATTAGAACAGTAGGGTACAACTCTAGCATACTAATAATGTTCTGGAATCTATCGTATGCTGAGTCTAGCTCTTCTCTGGCTCTAACAATAAAGGTCTCAAACTGTTGTTTCAAGAGATTCTTCTGCATCTTCTTAGATTCCTTATTACCTCCAAATCTTGCTTTTATAGCAGCCTACAAACTCTTGGCATCTTGAGCATCATGGAAGCTCAAGAGATGTCTATCTGGTATTGCAGAGAGCAATATGTTGAGAGCTTTCTCATTGTTTCTCCTTGCATTGACAACAATTGAAGTTTTCGGTGCAGAAGGTTGACCTGAGGAAGAAGCTGGTTCTGTTGTAGCCTGGTCACCATTGGTGATTATATCCCATAGAATATGATCAGTAATTGCAATATACTGTCTCATCTTCATGCACCATAGGTCATACTCACCCTTCTTGATGATTGGAATTCGTAGTGCAGTGACAGATGAGGCAGGAGGGTGGTTTTCAGCTTCAGACATCTTTAGTGTTTTGCAAAGATATCGGATGTTCAAAGTTCTTCTTAATCAGAGTTTCCTCACAAGCTCTGATACCACTTGTAGGATCGATGTACTCTAATATGTTGAACCTTTAGCTTGTAAAGGATATTACTACCTTGAATAAATCCAAGATAATAACTATGAAACGCTGACACTGAATACTATCAACTATGCGGAATCTAATTGATAATATTAAGAAGAACACACAGCAATAATCAAAAGATTACTTTTATTATCACACCTTGAACCTGCCTAACTTTGCAGATTCCTAAACACTAATAATACTAATCGCTAATACTTCTTCTAAGACTCGTACTCTTCTCTAACTATGCCTTCCAAGGGGTCCTTTTATAGACATCAAGGATTAACCCTATTGGGCTTACAACCTTATTAGGCTTACAACCTGCCATGCTTATCTTCTCCTAATACAATCCTTCTAAAACTCTAAAACTATTATAATCAGTACTTTGATATTGCTAACAGTACTTTTCTATAACTAACAGTACTTTAACATAATGAACAGTACTTTAATATCACTAACAGTACTTTGTTATCTGCTAGCAGTACTTTACAATATTTCCTAACAGTGTGTAAATAAAAAATCGTGGTGTGTCAATCAATTCCTTAAAATTAATGCCTAATTTTATGTTTAAGTTTGTGTGTCAATAATTTATTAGTTGCAACTGGGTCACAATTGGGTCCAATCATTCACAACTTTGTAAGCTAATGACTCATAAATTAAACATAAAAGTTGTAATGAGTTTTAGGTCTCTTAACTTATTTTCTTTAATATGTCTCTTTTATTAAAATATTGTATAGCTTAATTTCATTTAGACATGTGGTAGTAAAGTGGCAACAATTCATTTAGAACTAAAAATGTTATTTTATCGTTTTTGTCATTGTGGATTATTATTTTTAATCCTCATACTTTTTTCGTCTCAACTTTATTGGTTATTGTTTGTATAATTTAGGATTAAATGAGAAAAAACCATAATTATACATTTTAAATGCATTTCTCTTTAAAATGTTCTCTCTTACTAAAAATATACGGTTAAATTTTTTTCTTATTTTTCTCATTTTAGTTTTTATTCTCATTGTATCTCTTCCTTTGTTCATATATCATCTTTTGTTTTTTCTTATTGTTCACTACTAAGTATAGTAGATACGATTGTTTAAGTTTATCATATTACTGCTAAACTAAAATAATCATTTACAAAACTATATAAAATAATTGATTAAATGTCAAGAGTAAAACTGTTAATTTATGATTTGTAAAAATTAAAGCGGTATATTCTTTAAATTGTGATGGGCAATAATTTTAAAATAAAGGGAGTAAGAGAGCTATGTGCATTAGGCATCAATAACATGTTATTGGTGTGTCACTTCATTATCTCTTTAATAAAACACTAATAATTAAAACATTATTTTCAGCAAATAAAAACCACTAACACGTTATTGGTACATGTGTGTCTTACAAACCCTTCAAAAAAAAATAACCCACTCACTAAAAAAATAAAAAATACCACTGACATCCGCCACTCTACAATCGAAAAGAACAAATGGCATTTTGTGTGGGGCAGTTTGGTTAGCCGTTGGTGCTAAAAATACCAATGGCGCACAAATAGCATATTGCACTGCGCCCTCCAAAAAGAAAAGTAAAGTTTAAAGTAGAAAAAAAAAGTTTGTTACAAAAAGATAAGGCTTCATGTAACGTTTCCACACTCGAACACATACCCGAGTAAATTTGTCATATTGACCCGGTTCTGAGTTTGAGTTTGAAAGCATAGTACAGTAGAAACTCGATAAATTAATACTCGATTATTTAATAAACTCTCTAAGATAATATTTTTTGCCGGTCCCGACTCGGGGATAGGGTGCTAAATTAATAATTCGCTAAAATTATAAGATAATACATTTTTGATAATTTCTTTAGACCCCATATAAAATATAAATTAATAATTCCTTATATATAGCATATTACATGAATGATTTATGAAGGTTTCTTGAAAAATGACTCAATTGTCTTTTGTTTTTTGTTGAAATCAATTTCCCCTTGAATCTCGTCTCTAATTTTCCTTAGCATGGTAAGAACTTCTGGTGTTGTTTTCTCATAGCTCAACAAGAAATTGTTCAATGTGATTGCCGCTTTAATAGCTTCGTTTCGCGAAGGGGGTTCCATTGTAGAACTTTCATCATCTTCTTCATCGATATCATCTTTATTAATTCCAATAACGCTTTCAATAATTTCTTCATCAGTCAACAACTGTGCAACTACATTTTCTTCTGGGTGAGTCAGAACATCTTCGACATCCATTGCATTGCGATAACCCAACTCTTTGATCAAATTCTGGAGTTCTTGAGTGCTTTCACCACCTTCATCTGAGTTCTCAAAAGTCATGTTATCTGTTGATCGAAGTTTACAATGACGAAAGCAGTTCGCAATTGTATTTGCACTAACATCCATAGTCCATGCTGAAATTGCAAGATTCATTGCATCTAATACATTTATTTTTGCTGGATTTGGAACCCCTAATTCATAACCCTCCAAAAGACTTCTATAAAATCGACGACGATAATGCATCTTAAAAGCTCGTATACTATAAATTAATAAAATATTAATTAATATATAAATTAATAATTATTAATTTATCGATTAATTAATAACTCTTTTAATTAATAAATTTTGGTGGTCCCAAGTGTATTATTTTATAGAGTTTCTATTGTATATGATTTAAGCAATGTGCTCAGTCGCCAACTCTCTATGTCAGACCCGGGGGAGGCTCTCGAAGCTAAATGGTACAGTCCTCTTTCTTCTCTTTTATGTTATCATACTTCTTTCTTGCGGATTATGATTAGTTTAGAGGTAATGGGCTGGTCAGCAAATAGTTTTTTTGAGGTCTGTAGGTGACTGATTTTTAAATATGATTGAATACTTCTATTATAACACGGGTAATCTAATCTTTGCATATAGCAGCGCGTAAAGTTTGTGTTCAGGTAAAAATTACCTCAAATGCTTTAAACGTTTAATTAAGAAGTTTGGAGTGGTTATTAGATTTTCATAGTATCTCATAAATTGACATGGTATCCTTGCTTATGAAAATCGCTTGAGCACACAATTTTAGTGATTTTCATAAAGTTTACGTTTTTTTCGCAGGTCGTTAGTTACTGAATTGGGCAGAGGCTTTTGTATTGCGGGTAAAAAATTTAGAACTGGCGGATCAGTTAGAATGAAAAAAATATTGAAAGCTGGGAAGAATCAACAGAACCAGTTGCTCTAACCGCAGCCTTTGCAATGGTATCGAGGCAAATATGTTGAAAGCCGGAAAAACAAGCGGATCAGTCGCTAGACAAATTGCAAGATTCAAGTTTCTGTTATAGCAAAAGAGGATTCCGTAGTAGAGAGGCTTAAATCCAATGTAAAGGAAATTTCTTTACGATCCTCGGATGCAAGAGAAAGTGGTTGTTATCTCAATGAGGACACGGGGCCACAAGGGTCGTGACGGTGGTGTTGGGCCTCAAACACAAGATGGTTCCGTGGTGGCGTTAAGTTCAGGTCAAAAGCGGAAAAGAGTGCTTTGAACGTAAAGAATAGACAACAGCAACTGTGGTGGGGTAACCCTAACCCTAAACAATAGACAACAGCAACTTGCACTTCAACGTAAGCACAATACCAATGTTTTGAATTTTTAGATTATTTGATAAAAACTTAATTTTTTGTTCATTGTTGCAACAGTTATGAATGTTACTCGAACGTCAAATGCACGGTCTAATAGCCGACGGTGGCCAAAAAGACAAGCTAGCAAATCGGCTGACAAAACATGTACGCATTTCTTATTGCATCATTGCTTACATTCAAATATTTATGCATTTTAGTTACTATCCTCACTATATATTTGATATTTTATTATATTATATGTATTTTAAGGTATAGTCTGAGCGGACCAGGGTGCAAATATCAGAGAACAACATATCATACAAGAGTCGCAAAATGACACAGGTATGTCTCCTTCATATTACGCTGTCAAGTATATCCTGTTGTGTGGGTCATATTTGGTCATCCTGGATGTTGACAGATGGTTCAAAGGCGCCATTTGTCAACCCCTCACCAATAAATAATGAAACTAATGATAAAGGGGTAAAGTATAGTTGGAGCAACATAAATATTACACAGATAGCGCCATCAAAATCCAGGTAGGTTGTCAAAAGTAAATACTGAAATAGCCTGCAGTTTGAGTATTGGAAAATGGATGTACTAAAATTATCACATAGGTTAATAATATCTTTGTTTAGTTCTACAGTAAATTTTATGGAAAATTTTGGATTATTCATGCAGAAGTAGTCTAGATAACAGAAAATAATCAAGAATCGAAACAAAGGATTATCAAAAAACTAATTCAGGTAGCCAAACAAACGAGCATTAACTTAATCTTTTACATGGATTAGCATTATAAGTTGGTCTGTAAACCAATCCAAAGTTTATTTCCCAGCAAGGATTTAAGTGTACCAAGTGTCAGTAATCATCTATTGCATTTAGCATCGTGAAGAAGAGTAGATAATAATTTAGAACGACAAAGTGAGTAAAATCGGCTATAAAAGTGTGAATCATTTTCCCAAAAAAGAATCCTTCACAGACTCACTGAAAAACATAAGCATCTATACAAAGCCTATGTCTGCAAATAAATGTATACAAAGAAGTGCAGCATGTAAACTTTGGGATTTAAGTTCTCAGAACTATGCTCTCTTCAAAGTTTCTAATTTTGAAGAATTTTTTTTTCAGACTAATATTTTTTTTTGTCATACAAGGTATGAAGCCATCAACGAACTGAAGCAACACATGTGATTTATAGCAAAGCATGTCTTTTTTGGTAATTATCTATTAAATTAATACGATGATAGCGAACGATTAGCTTTTCCTCAAGTTATGTGAATTAGTATCTGGGTTGTGTTTAGTTTCTGAAAAGATTGTTTTTTTATGATCTCAGGTTGTATATGGTTGTTTGAGCAAGAACAGGCATTCAGATTTAGTATTGTTTCGATAAATGTTAGGATGACACTTATAAAGCTTAAATCAGGAGGGTTGTGGGTTCATGCACCTATTGCTCCAATCAAGGAATACATTCAGGTACTGTCTATAAATTATAATCAGTACTTTGTATCAGTTATTTAGGGGTCGAATGAATTAGGAGAGCTGTGAGATAACCAATTTTGATTCGGATAATCAGTTTAGGTAGTTGGGATTGTTTGTTTAGGCGTCACGTAACATGTCAGATAAGAAAACTTAAAGAGTGTTTGGGGATTGTTTAATGCTTATTTGTGATATAAATAAGCTTTAAAAAGCAACTTCAACTGATTATTACAAACACATTCATGAATTCAACACTTTCAGCACAGGCTAATGGATTTAAACTCACATGTGACCATGAGTAATATCAGACTGTCATGTAGAGAGCTAGCTAGATTGACTCTTTTTAGCATATTAAGTTCATCTAAAAATTAATTTTGAAGCGCTAATTTTTTAACAGCTATGTATTGCAGAAAAAAATACTAAGCCAAACACCCCCTATTTGCCTACTTGGTCTAACAGTTGTTAAAGTAGCAATAGATAAATTTATAACATAAATTTATGCTGCTAATGAAAATCCATTGTCTTACTCTTATTGCAGTGAACTGCTTGGACACGAGGACACAAGAAGTGACTACATAAAGGAGTTTTTCTACAAGGCCTAAAGTGTATCTATTACTTATGGTGATACTAACTGCAATTTGAATGTGCGTTTTTGTCCCGCTTTAGTCGTGGTACATGGACAAGATCATGTTGGATGTTCGTAATGACTTGGTAGTTGTACATAGTGTGAAGCCACCATATGATGTCTGATATGGAGGATCCTTGGCTGATTTTGTTAGCTAACGGGTGGGAGAAAAACTCTTCTTTTGGGTCGTATGTCCTGTATTGGGTTGAATAGGTTCAATAAGCACTTATATTGAATGTTATCTATAAACATTGCATAATTGGTTTGATGATGTTTGTATCATGTGTGGTTTATTTTCACGGCCGATTTTTGCTATTGCAACAGAGCACGTCAAAGCCCGCGCTCTGTTCAACCAGAAAAAAAAGGATAGCCCCGCGCTCCGCAGCGAAGCGCAGGCTAAAAACCTTGTTACCTTTAAAGTCTTGATGTAATAAATGTATAACTTTTCTAAAGTGGTTACATTTAATGCATTAAGTGCATAACCTATTTAATGACTATTGGTTTTAAAAATAGCTTAGAGTTGGCTAAAGGGTTGTTTCTTTTATACTTATTGTCCTATTTGGGCACAAATCCTGGTTGAGAAAATATAAAATCATATTTCTTTATTGCTTAATAGGAAAAAAGATCCTAAATGCAAAAAGGTACAAAAATCACACCCTCTTACAAACAGACACCCCACATCAAATATAAAGTCAATTTTACCCTAATTCTTTTTCAAGTATTTTGACTTCTTCCCAATCAAGATTTCACAGTTCCAATTCTAGCATCACTCCCACACCTGTCTGCCACCACCTTCACGCTGCTGCTCTGGCGGTACCATGTCATCGGTCTACCACCATCTTCACGTCACCGGTCCGAATTGTCCTTCAACACCTCCATTCATTTGTGTACAAAAAACCTAAATTGAAACACTCCTTTTTGGAACAATATTTTAACTAGGGTTGTGATAACGCCTTTATTATACATATTTTAGGTGGCGTTATTGTATATATTATTATCATTTCTCGTGAACTTTCGATACTTAATAGTATGAATATGTGCAGGTTCACTTGAAGATAGTCCAAGACCAAAATGTACAAGATACAAATGTTTACGCTATACGGAAGTCAAGTTATATAAAGATAAATAATAAATCTCGAAATACTGAAGAAGTATGTCGCACATACTCTTGTGTGCGCTGTACTTATTCCCGAAAAAATGAATTAGTAATTACAAAAAGTACGCTGATTTTCCTAAATATGCGCCACACTTGTCTTCAGCATTGTTACCCATAAAGATTCAAGCCTAAAACTAACGATCCGGAGGTCGGGGAGGATAAAAGTGAAAGTAAGCCATGTTTATTAGATTGTAGATAGAGAAAGGAAAGAGTGTGTGTTTTCTAGAGAGAGAAAGAAACGCACACTTATGAGATACAAAATGATTATCCTCACCCCTCCATGGAAGTATGTATTTATAGCCCGGGATACACTTCACTATACTAACTTGACGTTTCTAGTCCTTGCTTGTATTAGCCGACATATTTTAGAGCTAACAATCTTCCCCCAATATGTGGGCATACGGAATTACTTACAATGTTCCTAGCAAGTACAAAATACAACAAAATAAAGTCTTCCAAAGTGCTTCCAATGCTGAAGATGACGTCTTCGTCTTCTGGTCTTGATACTTGTACTCCAGCTTGGATCTTCTGTGTCTTTACTTGTTCTGGAACCATTGTATTTTTGCATGAGTTGGATTAACTTCCCCCTAATTCATGCAGCATGTCTTGAAAAGCTTTTTTCATAGACTTGTTTTTAGCAAAGTTTCTGAATTAGCTTCCCCCCAAACCAACATCCGTATCTTGAGCAGATTCTGAAACATTGTTGTAGCTTGGACGATCTTCTAACATTGACATTCAAAGTGCACAACGGAATTTTGTAGAAGTCGAAAACGTAGCACCAAAATCAACTAAGAACCAAAAATGCATTTTTCTTCCTCCAGGATAGTGCTGATGTGAAATGCTACACCAAAGTCAACTAAGTCCCGAGTGTGAGTATTTGTCCCTTTAAGGAATCATCCTTCACATGTGTATATCTTACACAACTAATACTGCTTCTTTGACATTCGGTCTTGATGATTATCCGTTTGGGGAAACATGCAAGAGATCAACAACAGTTCTTCTCACGCATGCATAATATTTCACAAACCATACTAAGTAAAGTAGTATAAACTACTTCCCCTTGGAAGTTGACCTGATAAAATCAAAGTACACGTTTTCCTCCATGATGGTTTTAAACTCTCAGAAGCATCATTGACGTGTACGACCATATACACGAGAAGTTCTTGTCATAAGCAACAATCTTGAAAAGTTATGAAAGACATTGAAGAACTTTGAAGGATTTTGCTTAGACTGTGAAGTACCATTGACGTTTTGTAGTTTCAAATATCCTGTGAGAATTGCTGATTATATCTCAACCTTTAAACTCTCTGGCTAACTTACCAACCTCGTATTCTGTCGGCTATTGCTGTGACCACATGGTGAAGTAAACCCGATATACCAAACTTGAAAATGAAGTAAAATTCCACAAAGTTGTTACTTAAGCTTGCACTGTTGTTGATTGAAGAACGGTGCAGAAGAGAGTCTCTAAGTACCCTATACCCAATCACAAAGTATATGAAAAGTACAACACCTCTAGAAAAATATCCACATATGCATCTGCATGTGACACTGAGCACTACAACGTAACTCTTTTAAGTGATAGCTATAGCCCGGGAGTACTACAATGTAACTTTTTACATCGGGTATAACTAGATAATCTAAGTCTCAATCATAACTGTATACGTTCCAGCAAGTCATCAATCGGTAGATTAGGTTTGAAGAAAAGGGGTAGAAAGTAGAAGGAAGTCTTGATGATGAAATAAGTAGACGCCTTCGTGAAACCCACTTCAATCTCAAATAAGGTATACTAAATAAACTTCGTGATCACTTGACATTAAAATCCAAATCTATAGTCGTTTTGACGTTTAAGTGAATCTTTAATGATCGTTTTAGTGTAATGTATTGTGTTTGTTATGTTGTTGTTTGTGATTTTTGAAGTGTTATGATCGTTAACGGATATCGGGCTAAAAATTATGACATAAGCAAGGCTCGTCCAAGTAATAAACCCGATCATTTAAACTTTTACCCAACACGATGTTGTTTTAAAACTCAGCTCTATCCGATAACACGACTACCATTTTACAGTTGGATTAACAAAAGAAAAAAAACTTGGCTATAATGTAACCCAAAGACAAATAGCCAATTAACCACCATGCCTACGTTTTTGTTTATACACATCCCAATCGTATACCAACCCAATGTCAACAATTATAACTGGTCCATGCTTTGAATCCATACAACTAGCCCAACACCAACATGTACCCAGCAACCATAAGCCCAACACCTTATAGCCCCATAAAAAACATAACACGCAACCCATCAAAAAATAACAACTCGGTCCAAATACTGAATTAGGATAAGGGATATATAAGACAAAGAATCCCTAACTTCGCTCCATTAACCTAACGCTAATTACACACACATAAACGTGTGCAGTCACTCCTCCTATCTCTTAAAAAGTTAAAACTCTTTCTCTCCATCTCAAAGATAATGCCACCCACTTTATCACATAAACAAAACCTCCATCTAAAAACACTAATCCAAGAAAGCTACCAGATTTATGCAATAGGCCACGGAAAAATCTAACCTCAAACTCTCTTGACCTTTTGATTCTTATTGAGCTCGAACAACAATCACACAGCCGTAGCACACCATATATTCAAGGCCTCTTGAATATTTCGAATCTCTCAAGAACACGACGTCAAGATCATTCAGTGGTCTCGGGTAGGTTTCTTTCTTGATTTTTGTATATTAAAAGAGGGTTTTGTTTCCTTCACAAAGATCTATGAGGATTCTATTACCGTGTTTTGGATCTGTAATGGTCATGACTATCGTTGCATTAGCACAAAAGTTAGAAATCTAAGATCTTATTTTTTTGATTTGTTAATTGTTTCGAGTCATGTGAAAGGTGGAGGAGATGTAGATGAGAAATTTATGACGAAGGGTTTAGGATAGTTTAATTGGATTTGTTACATGGTTGTAAGGATTGTGACGATGGGATTTTTGTAGATTAGATCTGGATGGATTTATGATATGGCTGTGATAGTTGTTGTTATTGATTTGTTGTTGTTTGTGGTTTATGGTTAAGGTTTAGGTGTGAGTCTGTGATCTTCTATTTTGTTCTTTTCTTTGACCTTTGACTCACTTAGCTGACTCAGTTAAGTCGACCTGGTCAACTCGGTAATAACCGAGTTGACTCGATTTGAGTTGTGAGAATATAAATTTTGGGCAAACCGTTGCCAAGACGTAACCAAACCACTGGCATAATCTGGCCAAACCGCTGGCAAGGTTTAAAGCAAACCGCTGGCAAAATGGTTAAACCGCCATCACCAAACCGCCACCACCAAACCGCCACCACCAAACCGCCACCACCAAACGAGCAGCGGTTTGTTTAGATAAGGCATGAAAAAGGGCAAACCGCTGCTTAACCTGTAATCAAACCGCTACGTACATAGCCAAACCGTTGGCTAAATAAGGTAAACCACTGGCAGGTGTTTCTGTCAGGTATAATTTTTGTCTTTTTGCCAAACAAACAAAAAATGTACTATCAACTCCAAACCGCTGTCAAGAGTTCTAAAACATAATTTTTTTTTGAAATAAGCTTTTCAAACTAAGAAATAAGCTGTAAAAAAGAACCAGATATTCTTTTTTGGATAAGTTTTGGAAAATAAATGGACCAAAAAAACACATAAAAAAGGGTAGGAAAATTATTATTTCATGTTAAAAGAAAATATTGAAATCCAAGATCCATTACTCTCTTGACTCAGATAACCATTGTAGGAGATGATGCAAGAATCAAGAAAATTGTTATAATCAAAGGTCTTGTATATGAATGTCGTTGAAGAACTTTAAGAATTTTGCTTAGACTGTGAAGTACCATTGTCTTGGAATAGCACTATAATATCCTGTGGGAATTGTTGATTACATCTCAACCTTTAAACTCTCTGGCTAACTTACCAACCTTGTATTTTGTCGGCTATTGTTGTGACCACTTGGTGAAGTAACCCCGATATACCAAACTTGAAAATGAAGTACAATCCCCTCCAAATTGTTACTTAAGCTTGCACTGGGTTGATTAAAGAACGGTGCACGATTAATCTATAAGTACTCTATACCCGCATCAAAGTTTATTTAGTACAACCACCTCTTGTATTATCCACATCGACATAATGGTGTGACTCTGAGTATACAAATGTTAACTCCTTTAGTGATAGCTATAACCCGTGAGCACTATAATGTAACTCCTTACATCAGGAAATAACTAGATAATCCAAGTCTTAATCATAAGTGTATATCGTTCAAGCAAGTCATCAATCGATAGATTGGGTTTAAAGAAAAGGGGTAGAAAGTAGAAGGAATTCTCGATGATGAAATAAGTAGACGCTTTCGTGAAACCTACTTCAATCTCAAATAAGGGATACCAAATCAACTTCGTGATCACTTGTCATCGTAATCCGAATATTTAGCCGTTTGTCATTTTAGTGAATCTTATTCGGATCGTTTTTGCATTAAGTGTTGTGTTTGTTGTTGGTGTTATGGAAGGTGTTTGAGTTTGGTTCTAGGTGATAAATCGGTTCCTTAAAAAAACTAATAGATCAGTTTTTGAAGGAATGAGTAGATCGGTTCCTGAAGGAGTGAGTAGATCGGTTTCTGAAGGAGTGAGTAGATCGGTTCCCGGAGGAATGAGTTATCAGTTCATGAAGGAATGAGTAGATCGGTTCCTTCTTCACTTTAGTAGATCGGTTGCCAAAGGAGTCAGTAGATCGGTTCCTTCTTGACTTCAGTAGATCGGTTGAGTAGATCGGTTCCAACTGTTCGAAACTCACAATCTTCAAAACACAAGAATACCTATTTTGAACGATTTTGACATGATTTTTCTTATACAACCTTCTTATCTAAGCCTATTAGGACCCGAAAAGTGCAAACTTGATGATTTTTAACACGGAAAATTTTTAATCAAGATTTTAAGTAAAAAAATTATCCAAATCATAAAAACTCAAAAATAAGCTATAAAAATCCATAACCCACTTGTACAAATAATCTAGAAACTATAAAGAAGAGAAAGTTTCAAGCTTTTGCCACAAAAAACCACCCAACTAAGAAAAGCGACGCTTTTTGCTTTAAAATTAAGCTGGGGGGGGGGGTCGGATACAAAAGTACGGTTCTTTTTTAAGTTATGAACACCATGAAAAACATAAACCATCAACACAAAATGCACCTAGGCTCTGATTCCAATTGTTACTTAAAATATTCTAGCCTAAAACATACGATCCAGAGACCGGGGAGGATAAAAGAAATAAGTAGCCATATTATTAAGAGAGAAAAGTATATAGGGAAAGATGTGTGTGTTTTCTAGAGAGAGAAACACTCACACTTTATGAAATATAAATGATTATCCTCACCCCTCCATGGAAGTATGGAGGGGCTATTTATAGTCTAAACACAACTAAACTATACTAAATAGTCTAATCTAGTCCCTGCGTGTTTGGCTAATTTTTAACTAATGTAATTCCGGATAAGTCAACATATTTTAAGGCTAAAAATCTTCCCCCAATATGTGGACATACGGAATTACTTACAATATTCCTATCAAGTACAATTAAAACTAAATAAAGTCTTCCAAAGCGGAAGATGTCGTTTGAGTTCTCCTGGTCTTGGAACTTGTACTCCAGCTTGGATCTTCATTGTCTTTACTTGTTCTGGAGCCATTGTAGAATGCATGAGTTGGATTAACTTCCCCCCCAATTCATGCAGCATGTCTTGAAAAGCTTTCTTCATAGACTCCTTTTTGGCGAAGTTTCTGAATCAGCTTCCCCCCAAACCAACATCCCTATCTTGAGCAAATTCTGAAACTTTGAAGTAGCTTTAACCATCTTCTATATGTCGTTAAAGTGCATAGAAGAATTTTATAGAAGAAAGTTAGTAAGAAAGTTATAGTCCTTTAGTATAAAATAGTATAGTTGTTCAGTAGTAAGAGCTCATCAAATACCACTGCACTTGTCATTAGGTCGTTGGTGCATATTCGTTCAGGGAACTTGCGAGTAAATCCAGGCAACAATTCTTCTCATGTATGCAGAAATCACTTCACAACCATTATTAAGTAAAGTATTATATACTATTCCCCCTAGAAGTTACATGGTAATAACATCATAGTCAACTAAGTCCTGGAGTGTAACACATTTATATACTACTTCCCCTTGAGGTTGATCCTGGTAACCATCAAAAGTCAATATAGTCTGGATGTATTACATTTTCCTCCATGATGGTTTGCGAACTCTCAGAAGCGTTCATTGTCGATATACCTCTCATATACTCGAACGAAGTTCTTGTAAAAGGCAACTAATATTGAAATCAAACGAAACATTACTATCTGACTTCAGAAACCATTAGTAGGAGATGAAGCAAGAATTCAAGAAAATTAGGTATAATTCAAGGTCTTGTATAATTACAAGTACATAAAAGAAATTAGCTTAAAAAAAATACTTAAACTATTTTAAAAACTACATAAAAACTACTTGCCACAATGGCTGTTACAATGCTCTTTAAATAGGAAGCAAATTCGACTAGGCTTGTGTCTTCTCTTTTGTCTTCATCCTTTTGTGTTTCTTTGTAGACACACAAGGTGAGTTGTGTTACTTGTGAGAGTGTAAAGTCAAGCGTATCCTGTCCCTTGATTATCCTTGGAGCCCAAAACTTTTGATCCGAGCCATTGGATTATCTTGGGGAGTTGTGGGATTGCCAGCTTGGCAGTTTAACAGCTGGGAAAGTTTATGGAGGGGGAGGGAATGGTTTGTCCATGGTGGAATTGGGTTGCAGGGTAAAAGAGTTGAGGTGAACCCGTGAGTGGGTTTTGGGTTTAGGGAATTGGCGGGAGAACTTGTTTGAGGAAGACAGGGCACAAGTTTATGGAGTTGGCAAAGTTGGTCCTCCAAAGTGACATGTTTCATTGCATCCATGGTCCTTGTGGTTAAATAACTTTGGGGACTTGGCAAAACAAGTCCCCAAGAGTTATACCACTCTTTGCATAAACCGTCCTTGGTGGTTAATAGTTAGGGACTTTGGCAGTTTTGGCCCTCGTAGTGTATCTTTGCAAAAATGGCAGTTTGGCCCCTTGTCTTTCTTTTTCTCTTTTCTTCTTATAAATACAAGTTTAGGGTTTGGCAATTTTAACCCTCAAACTTATATTTCTTCACATGTTGACTTTTGGATTTGTCGGGGTTGACTTTGACTTTGACCAGTTGACTTTTCTGTTGACTTTTTGACTTGATTGACTTTTCGGCTTCGATTTGGCTTTGTCTTTCACAGTCTTTTCCATTCCGAGTCCGGTTTTGTCGTTTTGGCTTTGTTTTTCGTCCTTTTCTTAGTTATCCGTTCCTGCACAATACAATTAGCAAAACAAGCGTATATTTGGCATTTTAAGTCCGTTTTTGGTTATTTTGGCTCAGATACTCTTGTGCTTTAGTGTACGAAATGATATTCAGTCGAGATTCTTTCTTTTGGTTGTTTCCGTTTCCTTGAAAGATTAACATTCCTCTTCCCAAAGGAACTCGCACAATCTTCTCATCACAGATGATCACTCCATGATGCTTTGTTAACCAATCCATTCCAATAATGGCGTCAAAACTACCGAGTGGGACCGGCATCAAGTCGATGTTGAAAGGGTGGTTCATGAAGTTTAGAGTGCAACCTCGAATTATGGTGTTAACTCCTATGATTTTCCCATCGGCTAATTCTACGTCGTAATGATTTTCTAATGTAGTGGGGGTAATGTCAATCATGGCACTAAAGGTATTAGATACAAAGCTCCTATCCGCACCAGTATCGAACAAAATTGTAGCATAACGGTTGTTGAGAAGAAACGTACCCGTGATGACGTTAGAGTCTGGGCTAGCATCTCTTCCTCCCAACGCATAAGCTCTTCCTTGAGCGGTGCCATTCCCGTTGCCATTTCCACGGTTCTTCAGTTTTGGGCAATTTTTCTTGATATGGCCGGTATTACCACATTCATAGCATGCTCCAGCCTTTTGATTCTTGTACGGCTATGTGGATTTAACGAGACCATTTAGTGGCCCGTTAAGCTCCTTAGGGTTTCTTAGGTTTCGTTGTGCTACTAGAAATCATTGTAAGCTCATTTAGCACTCGAAATGGTTGTGTTCGTCACATGCAAACGTCTAGTAATGTCGTATGCACTTTCCCAAGCCACAATATCGCGTTTACTTTAAAAGTTTACGTATAGTTTCATGTATTTCGAGTGTAAGAGTTTGTTGTTCACGTTGGTGTTCACATTTGCATATAGACAAACACGTTTAAGCCTTTGCTCGCCATTTAATCATGTTGTACATGTTTCTTAACACCACACAAGATAGATTATATGTATATATGTGTACGTGTGCCACGCATGGGTTGAACCATGCGTGTTCACACCCATGTAAACTCGTTAGTCACCTATTACGTGGCCTATACGACTAGATATCAAGGAAATAAGTATAATACGAAATGTACAAGTTTGACGCGACTTACAAAGGGTCCTAGTGACTTGGTTGACGAGTTTGGACGTGAAGAATGCTAACCCAAACGTGTACACTATCGAATAACCAACCCTAAGCTTCAAAACTCATACAATTTACCCGACCTTGGCTCGAGTATTCCTCTTACGTCCTTGTTATGAAGACCCTAGTATTATTGAAGGTTCAAATGAATTGTGTAGGTGTTTGTTTGCGGTTTGTGACCCGAAATAAGTGAGACAAGGATGGTTTGCTTGAGAGAGTGTGTTTAATGTGTTTAAGAGTTTCAAGAAGTGTCATATGTTAAGTGTAGATGGGCATTTATAGGCTCATGAGCTAGTTGGTTTACCTAGTCCCAATCAAACCAAACCGTGCCCTAATCTTGGAGGTTTTGTGGTTTTAGTTAGCCTCACATTGTATTTTGCTAAACCACCTAAGTACACCTCTTAATTACCATATTTTGGTACAAGATTTACCTAAGATTTGAAAATCTTATGATGTATATATGTTGTTGTGTTGCCGCGGGTATCCAAGAGAGAAAGAGAGCACATTTTGCCATTATCCATTGTGTAATAGACTAGTTAGGGACATTAAGTACAATTCTTAATTAAACCTTGATGTACAAGTACTTTGTGTAAGATTTTTAAGGATTTCTAGTTGCTTTTGTCCCCACATTCGGCCTTAGTGGGTTATTAACACAAGATTTGATTAAATTTTGTGTTTAAGGTTTAAAAGTGGGTATTGGTTTGAGTCTAGGTAAGTCTAGGTATTTCCGAGGTGTGTCTAAATGTATTTTATTGCGAAACGTAAACCTTTTACGTGTCCAATAAAATTTAAAATACGCAGAGTCATTAATTAACTTCTTAATAATTATATAACACTTGATTGATGTAAACCTTAATTTATTTGGTGACCGTTTACATTGTATGATTATTTCTAGTCTACGCGATTTAGCTTAAAAGTTAAATTAAAAGTAAACGCGTATCAGACTAAAATAAATAGTGACGAATAATAGGAGTCGTAAAATGACCTAAAATTGAGAAATGTTACAAGAGAATTCTCTTTCTTTCTCTAGAATGTAGAAAATAAGTTGAGATGAGGAAGTTGTGGTATTTATAGTGAGAAGAAAAAGGGAGGAGGGGGTTATCTTTTCTTTTCATTCCTTCCAAAATTACTAGTTTTTAGTTCGTAAAAATCATATACTTTATCCGTAACAATAAATTTTTTATAAAAGTTACTAGATTATTAAATTAGCTTCGTAACGAATATATATACGAACATATTCACCGAAATCTAAACAATATTATTTGGACTCGAGGTGTAAACTAATCACAGGGACCATTATTGTAATTTTTGTATTATTAAGGCTCGGGACTTGTTTAGGCTAGATAACAATTGATCGAGGACTCGAAATTCATACCATTGCGTTTAAAACAATTTTTCCATGAAAAGTGAGTATTTACACGACTAGTATTTCATAAATGTTTTATAAAATTTATTTAAAATGTTTGTTATTTATTGGGTAGTCCTCGGGTATCACGGGTAAGCTTTGTCCGTAAAATAAAACTTTAACTTGAACATTCGCAATTTTAACAAACGTTTTTGAATAAAATGTTAAATAATTTATTAAATATTTTTATTAAATAAACTGTGATAATTAAATATAAATTTAATTATTATAATATCGGTACGCGTTTTGTGCGGTTTTTCACAATTTACGGGATATGTTCTCGTTTTTAAGTCAAATGAGTTCGGAAATGTTCAAAAGTGAAATATAAATAATAATAATAATAATAATAAGTATAATTTATTATTATAATAAGTTTGAAAAATTACCGGTTGTTACAAGGAATATGTTTAGACAAAAGAAGTTATGAAAGATTTAGAGTGATATAAAATACAAATAAGGGAGCAAAAATGTTTGGCAAGAGGTGAGGATCAATATGTCAAGAGCTATTTATTGGCAAGAGCACAAAGATATGTCATGGTGCACTGACCTGGTGCGCTGGCACGTGGGTCGAGCGCGTTGGACCTGATGTTTTTCTCTTGCTTAAAAATAGTCGTTGCCTCTTGATAAACCCCCATGTGAACTTCACTTTTAAGTTTCTTAATGGTATTTCAAAGACCCAAAGAGTGTTAGATAAGACCAACTCATTAGCCAAAAGGTTTAAGGAGGTAAAAAGGCTTTGGTTAGAGATAAAGGGGGAAGCACTCCATTAACCATAAAAGCATGTTTTGAAAAGAGGGAAATCATGCACCAATCACTTGTCCAAGATACCAAGTGATGCAAAGAGGCTTTTGGTTTGAAATTCAAAATTCAAAATCAAATAGTTCAAATGTTATAATCGTTTTAATTCCACAATTAATTGATAACTAATTGCATTGATTCAACTAAATATTTTGCAGATTTAGTAAACTATTACCAAAGGCTTATGTCTCAATGGTATCATGTGTTAGAATGTTCCCCAACCAATTGGTTGTCGGTATTAGGACATTGTGAGATTGATTAGTTGTGTAAATATTGTGAGACAGTTAGTTTCCTTTCAAAAAAAAGTAAATCGTTAACCAATAAGAGGAAACTGCTTTAGCTAAAGACTTAAAGTGAGCTTAATTTATTTGTTCAATAGATTTAAAACCATTTAGCAGTTAGTTAAGTTATAAGCAAGATTATAACCATTTGTTTACATTCATCTGATCATTTTATGAAAAATGTAAATCTTCAAGTGTTGAGCTTGTATTATAAAATGTTTTGAGTTGGGTTTTACAAAAGGTTGTGAGTTGGGTTTTATGAAACAAGACTAGACATTTTGACAGAATCTCTCAAAGTCCTAAACCACTTATGATATTACAAAAAAATCTTAAATATCATGAACGAACCTATACTGAAAGAACAAACTGTTAATAATAAGAAATCACTAACTAGAGATGATCTGGAGATCGGGGAGGATTAAACAAGAAGAAAGCCATATTATTGATGATGAGAGAAAAGGAAATATGTGTGAGTGATGGGAAGAGAAAGAACACACACACACACACCATTGAGATTATTACCAAACGAATCCTCACCCCTCCATGGAAGTATGGAGGGGGTATTTCTAGTTCAAACACAACTAAACTATACTATATAGTCTAATCTAGTCCCTGTGTGTTTGGCTATTTATGAACTAATGTAATTTCGTATTAGTCAACATATTTTAAGGCTAACAATCTTCCCCCAATATGTGGACATACGAAATTACATAAAATGTTCCTATCAAGTACAATTACAACAAAATAAAGTCTTCCAAAGCACTTCCAAAGCTGAAGATGTCTTCTGAGTTCTCCTGGTCTTGAAACTTATACTCTAGCTTGGATCTTAATTGTCTTTACTTTTTCTAAAACCATTATAGTATGCATGAGTTGGATTAACTTCCCCCTAATCCATGCAGCATGTCTTGAAAAGCTTTCTTCTTAGACTTCTTTTTGGCGAAGTTTCTGAATCAGCTTCCCCCCAAACCAACATCCCTATCTTAAGCAGATTCTGAAAACTTTGATGTAGCTTCAGCCATCTTCTATTTTTCATTAAGGTGCACATAGGAATGTTGTAGAAGAAAAACTACACCAAATACTACTGCTTCTTGTCATTGGGTCTTGGTGAATATTCGTTCGGGGGTACATGCGAGAAATCAGCAACAATTCCACTCACGTATGCAGTATACTTCACAAACCATACTAAGTAAAGTAGTATACACTACTTCCCCCTAGAAGTTGACATGGTAACCAAAGTACACATTTTCCCCGATGATGGTTTCGAACTCTTGGAAGCATCATTGTTGTGTACACACATATACACGAGAAGTTCTTATCTTAATCACAAATATTGAAATCCAAACGAACCATTACCCTCTTGACTTCACAAACCGTAGAGGAGATGAAGCAAGAATCAAGAAAACTTGGTATAATCAAGGTCTTGTATATGAATGTCGTTGAAGAACTTTGAGAATTTTGCTTAGACTGTAAAGTACCATTATCTTGGAATAGCACAATAATATCCTGTGAGAATTGATGATTACATCTCATCCTTTAAACTCTTTGGCTAACTTACCAACCTCGTATTCTGTCAACTATTGTTGTGATCACTTGGTGAAGTAAACCCGATATACCAAACTTGAAAATGTTACTTAAGCTTGCAATATTCTTGATTGAAGGACGGTGCAAGATTAAATCTAAAAGTACTCTATACTTAACCAGAAAAGTATAAGAAGTACAACACCTCTTGAAATTATCCACATCGACATATGCGTGTAACACTGAGTACTACAACGTAACTCCTTTAAGTGATAGTTATCCAGGTCTTCAACCAACCACCTCGACTACTGGAAACTAGATAGTTTAAGTCTCAATCATAAGCTTTTTACGTTCAAACAAGTCATCAATCAATAGATTGGGTTTGAAGAAAAGGGGTAGAAAATAGAAGGAAGTCTCGATGATGAAATAAGTAGACGCCTTCATGAAACCTACTTCAATCTCAAATAAGGGATACCAAATCAACTCCGTTATCACTTGTCATCGTAATCCGAATCCTTAGCCGTTTGTCGTTTTAGTGAATCTTATTCGGATTGTTTTTAGTGTTATGTATCGTGTTTGTTGTGTTGTTGTTCGAATGTTGTTAAACTAAGACAAATGTTATTTTTAATTGTCGTTAACGAATAAGCATTGTCTCGTTAAACTTGTCATGATAGCATTTTATACCCAACTTAATCATCATACCCATATTTAAGTTATACTCGGCTCAATAATAGATGGAATACTCAGTCCACCACACAATCCATTTACATGGCCCAAAATCAATAGTCATTAAAAAAATTCGGCCAATGTTAATTTGTTGTGACCGGCTATCAAAAGCCCACCAGCCCAACAATACTTTCGGCTTAATCATTATTCTAGCCCAACAAAAAAAATCAGGCCCAACAGAATTTCGGCCCATGTTTTTTAGTTAAGGACCGGTCTGCCCATCCATGATTAGAAAACCCAAAAATCCAGCCCAAAAAGTATCATTAACCCTAATATTAAGGGTAATATATATGATCACAACCCTAATTGTCTCACAGTTAACCTAATCACAAACATATCGCCTCTTTCTGTTCATCTCTCCCAAAAGGAAAAAACAGATCAAAGAAATCAATCTCCTAAATCTTTTAATTGCTTCAAGATAGAACATCAAATCCATAGCTTAAACTAAAACATATAGAAGACTATCTCCCTAAAACCACACCCCCCCCCATCTTTTATCCATTCTCATACACACTCATATAAACCACACGAACCATAATAACCCTTTTGTATCAGATATGAATTGACAAGCCGTAAGACTTCAACTTCATCCTATTTCAAAAGCACGAAAGAGAATGGTCATCAAGATCTCAACGACGAGGTCTCGAAGGTATTTCTTTGAGTTCCAATCGAAACAAATAAAGACTATAACAGATTTGTTATAAGTTTTTTCTTTATATTTGAATATTAAAGTGGGGTTTTCCTCTTAAAGATCTATGATGAAGTTTTGTTTTGTGTTTCATTGGTCTTTAAAGATCTTTGACTTTGGTTGTTCAACACGAAATCATAAAAAAAATGAGATCTTTTTATCGTTTGAGTCTTGGTGTATATTGAATGGAGATTGAGTTGTGAGACAATGAATGTGACGAAGAGGTAGGAAAGATTTGTTGGATTTGTTGTGATATTTGTGACGATGTGACGAAGGGTTTAGGTTTAGTGGTTGTTGGATTTTGTTGATTTGATGTGGTTGTTGATGTTGTAGATTGTTGTAATGAGTATTGTTTCGAGTCTGTTTGATATTCTTCTTTATCTATTCATTTCTGTTGACCTTGACTCGGTGGCAACTCATTGAGTTAACCCAGGTCAACTCGGTAAATACCGAGTTGACTCGGTTTGGGTTGTGGAAACCAAACCGCTGGCAAGTAGAGGCAAACCGCTGCTAACCAAACTTTTACCACTAAACCGCCACTAACGCCAAACTGCCACTAACGCCAAACCGCCACCAACACCAAACCGCCACCAACACCAAACCGATACCAACACCAAACCGCCATGTAGTTTTGAATTTGGCAGAGGTTCATTTCAGTCAGACCATGATAAATAGCAAACTGTCACCTGTCCTAAACCGCTACGTTAAACTGCCATGGTAAACCGCCACGGTGGCTAAACCGTCGGAAAGTACAATACAACTGTACTTTTTCCTAAAATTCTGGATCTGTGTTTTTTTTTTCAAACCGCTATGAAGAAACTTAGAAAAAATAAGCTCGAAAATAGTCTTTTAAGTTTAAAATAGCAGATCTAAACCAGTAAGAAAAACAGATATAGATACCAACATATAATAACCAATTTCATGACCTTTTCACAAGAAAAAACACATGAAAATTATCAGCAGTAAGACCATGACTGAACAGTGAACCGAGACAGCAACATGATAAAACAAACGATACAATACACCCCTGGTTAGCTCTGATGTCACTTGTTAATAATAAGAAATCACTAACTAGAAATGATCTGGAGGTCGGGCAGGATTAAACAAGTAGAAAGTCATATTATTGATGATGAGAGAAAAGGAAAGATGTGTGAGTGATAGGAAGAGAGAGAACACACACACACACACACCTTTGAGATTATTACAAAATGAATCATCACCCCTTCATGGAAGTATGGAGGATGTATTTATAGTCTAAACACAACTAAACTATACTATATAGTCTAATCTAGTCCATGCGTGTTTGGCTATTTATAAACTAATGTAATTCCGTATTAGTCAACATATTTTAAGGCTAACACAAACTTTGTCGGGGTTGAAGAAGGTCGACTTTGAATAACCTAGCACACGAAGACACAATTTGGCGCTTCATGCACTTACGTACGGGTCCAACGTGTTGGACGTGTTGTCTTCGTTTGCCTTCGTTTTGAGCTATCGCTAACGATTTTAAATGTCTACTGATATATGTTTATCATTATTAAAATCTAAAGATATATGTACAAATTTTCACCCAAAAAAAAGAACTTGTTAAAAGCAGACGTAGGTTTAAACCACGATAAGAACCACCTGTGGTCTCATTTTTTTGACATGGTTCGAGGATCACACTACTGCTACACTATTATATTATGTGTCATGAGCACCTTGTTTTTCAATCATTGTAGAGTTTGGAGATAAGCTTAATAATGTTTTTATTTTGCCTATTATCGGTGGGACTACATCAATAACATGTACGAGGATCTCACCCATAAGAACACAAAAGGCAAAAAATAACGTTTAGGCAATACGAGAAGAGAAAGGCATGATTATCATATGAATTGTAAATTCTACGGTATTTTTATTCTATCTGAGTCGTAGCTATTTTTTCCTACTTTAGATCATACTTTCACCATGTAATAAGTTTTCAAATGTCAATTCAAAAGATGTGACACTGACTCATCAATGGACTAAAAACAATTGTACCATAATTGAAAGTAATTTTTTTCTAGATACGGATGATGTATGACTTCAACACGAAGTTTTACAACTTCCTAGGCAATGTACCTAATCGTTGTAGTGTAGTATAGGCAAGACTCGGGGGTTGTTATCGTTCTCTAGGGGAATAGGTTGGGAAGGCTCGATCAAGATCTAATAGAGGTCTACGAGGTTGAGAGAATATTCTTTTTGTATTTTTGTATTTTTATATTTTTATGAAAGCAAGTAAATATCATGGTTGGAGATGTTGGTTTGCTTAACTAATTAAACTAAATATAATCTAATCTATTGGTGATAACTTTATGATAAAAAGATGTATTTACTTAATCATGTACTACTTCTTAGATTGCTTCTCCTAATCCGGTTGCTTTGTCACACTTGTGATGAACATTGTTCGTTCCTTATGGCTTTTTCGGCATAAATATAATGTTGATGGCACTCTTAATCGTTACAAGGCTCGCCTTGTTATGTTGATGAGACTTTTAGCCCGGTTGTTAAACCGGCCACTATTCGTACGGTACTTAGCCTTGCTCTTTCTCGACATTGGCATGTTCATCAGCTTGATGTCAAGAATGCTTTTTTACATGGTTCATTATCCGAGACTGTTTACATGCAGCAGCCTCCTGGGTTTCGGGATTCACAACATCCTGATCATGTTTGTCTTTTACAGCGATTTCTATATGGGCTTAAGCAAGCTCCTCGGGCATGGTTTCAGAGATTTGCAGCATATGCTGCTCGAGTTGGTTTTATTCATAGCAGATGTGACACGTCACTTTTTATTTACAAGCGGGGGTCCGATACAGCTTACTTGCTTTTGTATGTTGATGACATTATATTGACTGCTTCTTCTACAGCTTTTCTTCAGAGTATTATTGCCACTTTACATGCCGAGTTCTCTATGACTGATTTGGGTCCGCTGAATTATTTTTTGGGTATTTCTGTGACTCGCAATACTTCAGGGATGTTTCTCTCTCAACAGAAGTATGCTTCTAAGCTACTTGAGCGTGCTGGCATGCTCACTTGTAATCCTTGTCGTACTCCAGTTGACACGGATTCTAAGCTTTCTGCTGATGGTGATCCTGTGTCTGATCCTACCTTATATCGCAGTCTTGCTGGGGCCCTTCAGTATTTGACTTTCACTCGGCCTGATATATCTTATGCTGTGCAGCAGGTTTGTCTCTACATGCATGATCCTCGAGAGCCTCATTTCTCTACTCTCAAGCGAATCTTGCGGTATATTCGTGGTACTATGTCTTATGGATTACAGCTATTTTCGTCCACCACATCTTCTTTGGTTGCTTATTCTGATGCAGATTGGGCTGGGTGCCCCTCTACACGTCGATCTACCTCCGGTTATTGTGTTTTTCTTGGCAACAATCTACTTTCGTGGTCTTCAAAGAGGCAAGTTACCCTTTCTCGCTCCAGTGTTGAACCTGAGTATCGGGGTGTTGCTAATGCCGTTGCTGAAACTTGTTGGTTACGTAATCTTTTACGAGAGTTTCATACACCATTGTCTATCGCTACACTTGTTTTTTGTGACAATGTAAGTGCCGTTTATCTCTCTTCCAATCCCGTGCAACATCAACGCACGAAGCATATTGAGATTGATATTCACTTTGTTCGTGACTTGGTTGCCGCTGGTCATATCCGAGTACTTCATGTACCTTCTCGTTATCAGTATGCAGATATCTTCACCAAAGGCTTACCTACGGTTTTGTTTGATGAGTTTCGCTCCAGCTTGAGTGTTCGTTCCTCTCCTGCTCAAACTGCGGGGGGATGTTAGCAGACGTGTTTGTATGGCCCAAAGGCATGTGCTCATGATTAGGCCCAATGTGTAGTATATATATATACATTGTATTGTACTCATGATACTCATTCAATAAACACAGTTTACACCGTCTATTTAATATTCCGTTAAGACAACGCATAAGTAAGGTAGTATGAAGACTATTACAAGGACCCTAAGAGTATATTAAATGAAATTGATATATCTTAAGAGGGATCAACCATATTAGGGGTAAGGTAGTATGAAGACTGTTACCGATTGTATCCTTTTTACACACTCGCTTTTCCCTAGACTTTTATGCCAATTTAATATCTTATGGCTAGTTTTCTAAAGCCTAACATGCACATCCATCACAAGAAGCAACATTAAAAGAGTCTACAATCTAAGTTTCATATAATCATAAGTAAATACAAAGGAGGGTTTAGCCTAGCATGTTATAAAGAAAGCAAGAACATAAATCAATCAAACAACACATAGACATATTGAATGATTAAAGATAAACAATCTTACTTGATTAAAACATGGATTAAGGTCAGTTACAATAGGGTTTTAAGGCCCTAAAGACACCTTAAAAGCTGCTAGAATGATTAGGGTTCGTCTCCGAAAAATTATACAAAGTTACACACTCAAACCCCTAAAATCGGTTTTGTATATATAAGAAAAGCGTCGCGACGGCGTCGTGTTGTAGTCGTGACGCCGTCGCCAAGTAGAATCTTCTAGAGCCGGTTTAAGTCGGCTACGTCCTGACGCCGTCATCAAATCTATGACGTCGTTACCATAAAAATCCTAACGCCGTCGCTTGAAGCCTGCGACGCCGTTTCCACGCTCTGTATGCACAATTCTTCAAGATAAATGGTGTAGAGTCGTAATCTTGTCTGTTTCTTCTCCAAATGAGCCCAAGTCACGTGTATTTCCTCCTAATGTCATCCAAGTGCTAAAAACCTGGAAAAAAATGATTAAGCACATAATCTGGGCATATTTGCATGATTTAGGAGGTTAAATGACCGCGAAATAGTGTATAAAATGACACCTCATCAAATACCCCTACACTTTGGATTTACATGTCCTCAAGCAAATGGGCTTTTCTACCTAGACAATAGAAATATTAAAGGCATTTAACCTACTCTTTAAAATCAGTTTACGACACAACCTCCTAGACCTCGTAATTAAAAGCACGGAAAGTACATACTAGCACCTCACATAAGTGTTTGGATTCTCTCCTTCTCTCAGGTGTATAATAAATTATAACAACTATGGAAAACGGAAAATTAACACTCATTGCCTGTCATAGCATATAAATTACCATAGGCTTGGTAAAGGATCAAACCTCCACCGCTAGGCGCAAGTATTAATCATTACTATCAAAGAGGTCTTTTAAAGGGTTGTGATGTGTAGGTGTAAGATAACATAATTGGAAATAGAATTGGATAGGATACATTTGGGGAGTGACTTTTTAGGTGAATTTTGGGTGAAAGTGTTAGCTAATTATTTATACGAATACACACTGGTTTGGTTGCTAAGCCAAAGACTCGGACAAGATATACAAACTCTACAAAACTCTACATGAATCTCTTTATTTTTCTTTTCTTGACTCTATGATAAACATAAACATAAGCAAATGGCAGCCCGCACATTTTTTTCACTCACCTTTTTTATATATTTTTTCGAATTTTTTTTCTTTCTTTTTCATATTTTTTTTGTACACTTTTGCCCTGCCATTGCTTAAACATATAGTACATCATGGGGGTTTGTAGATACACCCCTACACTTGAACTTTTACATAATCGATAATTACAATCTAACTAATGACCCGAATTAAGTTGGATCAAAATAACATGGAGATTATTTGACAAACATATGGGGGGTATTGACTTAACTTTTCTTTCCTATTCTTCCGTAAAATAAATACTACCATGAATCATAATCGTCCCAAAATTGTATTTACAAGGATAAGGACTTAGCAACCATGTACTCAATAATTAACTTGGGTTAAAACAGTAATGTACTGAAAGCGAGTACATACAAGGTAGGCTAAGGCGATTTGGATGTAACAATTGGTTCAAGGCTAACAATGCTCTTCATTAATAGTCCGGCTTAACTAGAAAATTACGAGAACCATAAAAAGAATAGGCTCGGAGGGTTGTACTAGGGGTATCCTGCACTAAAAATGAGTGCATGGCAAGGGTGTGGGATAGTTATATGATCGAGGTGACCATAATAACAATTACAGGTTTTAAACATGGGTTAATCCTAGTGCCTCTTTTCTAGAAAATCCTAATACTTACTATGCTGTCTCGGGATGCATCACAAAAACAAGTTCTAGAATTTAATACACTATCGGTACACTCATATAATTTAATACTTATACCAATGTTTCTGAAAAGGTAACAAAGACCATACGTACATATCCGTAATGATGGAATAGACACATATGACTGCATTCGAACCTTAACTCAAACAAGCTAAAGGTATAAACTATCTTGGGTATCAAAAATGGTACCCAAATTCCTATAGATCTAAAGGCGAACCTCACATTTTTTGGGTGGAATTTTGAGGGTTTTTGTGCTAGTCATATAGATTCCTATCCATGAGACGTAATAAAACTCGGGTTTTCGTCGGTATGTGTCATAAAAAATTTTAATTTTGGTTTTTTTTATAATTACGTTTTATGCTATGTTTTGTTATATTTACCATCATGCTTAAGGACAAAAAGCAATGGCAATTGAAAGAATAGTTTCTAAGGCTTATTTCCCCCCAACACTTAAGTTGAACATTGTCCCCAAATGTTCTATAAAAGTACCCATATAAACGAATAAAGGAAAAAAAACAAGTAAAAGAAACTAGTACTCCTCTGGTTTGCACAATAATGGAGAAGAAACATGAGATAACTGGTTAAATCGTCCTCCAAGAATCGTCTAATGAAACTTCTTAAGAACTTCCAAGCTTCTTCTCATCAAATATAACCTGTAATCAAAGACAAAGACAACTACACCAAGCGTAAAATTGGCGGGATAATGATATATACAACGAAATTTTAGGGTTGACTCTATTAAAGCAGTAAAGATAGGATGAAAGTGATGATATAATCATAGGTTTCTACAGGTTTTCATAAAAATTACAAATTTTAGATATTGCACATTTTATTTTTCGAGAATAATTGAAAATTTTTGAATTTTCACATGGCTGGGAGCGTAATGCCGTCTCCAGCCACTATAGAGATTTTTTCTTCGTTTTTCTTGAAAAATTTCCTGCACACAATTTTGTTAATTAAATTCTGTGTAAAATACTGCATAAACCTGAGATTAATCATTACAATCATATGACTCGAAACTGACACGAATTAATCTAAACAATTTATTTTAAACGTTTGAATTGGTTCTTATAAACCGGATATTTTCCCCTACAATTATTTTATGCAAAATACCTTTGATTGTCAATAAGACAAAGTTAAAAACAAAGCAAAGCATGATTACAACAAAAATGATTCAAACATAAAAGAATAAACGAAAAGAATTAAAACACACGACACTCCTAAATGCAGGAAAATTAAATATTGGGCTGCCTCCCAAGAAGCACTTTTCTTTATTATTGAGTCTTGTAGCTAGACTCAAAGTCACACGTCCTTACGTGACTTCTCCTTTATCAGCAATTCCAGTAGCATATTCGGGTCTAAGCTCTAAACATTCTTTGTAAAACCCTAATATTTTGCTCATCACGTACTCCACCCCTCTTCTTTTGTCCTTCTAGTTCCTGAGGTAAACTGACTTAGTATGCTCTTTTTCTAGGTCTGATAGTGAGTTGTACTGTTCTATCTTATTGGGCATCTTATAGGCAATTTCATCGGTCTCGTTTGTGAATCTCACTACACCTTTGGGTGGGTCATGATTCATGTTGGATATTTCAACAAATGGGCTTCCCTAGTACTACTTGTGACAGCCTAGGGTCTATGATTAAACTAATATCCTCAACAATCATGAAGTCTATGACATAAGTGAAGTTTCCTACAAAGACGTAAGGGTCAAGTTTTCTTCTCATGATCCAATTATACAGCATTCGGGTCATGATATTCAGGGGCGAGTTAAGATCTATGTAGGCTTTCTTAATATGCACATGTCCAATGTTGCATGGTATTTTAAGGTTTGACGGACATCCTTCTGTGATGATGGGGTTTCTTAGAAATATTGAATAGATTAGACCACACATTAGGTACTTATGATATGCTATCTCATTCCAGGTCAGGAATACATCAAAATACCCCACCTCTAATTCTCCTACTCTTGCGTTTTCACCTACTTCGGGTTCCTCCTTGTGGGAATCATCATTCTTCTTAATAATCTCAATAAACATCATGTCACCGCCATCCCCTTTTGTTGAAACAAATTCTATGTTGGATGATTGGCGGACCAAGTCGAACGATGCGAAGAATGAATTGAGTTTACAGACTTTTTCGGTGATGAATGAAACTGATGGATCAGGTGGTAAGGAAGGGTTGGTATTGATGTTTTCCGGGTTGTCCTTCTCATCTTGCTCTTCTTCTATTGGTTTGCCGGTTTGAGATTTGCCCGACCGTTTGGGACATATCGTGATAGTGTTGATTGAACCGTGGATTTGGGTTAAGCATTGGGGATCATCTGTTGGGTAAGAACGAGCAGACAAAACTAAAGAGGTATAGTTAACATTCAGTTTCAGGTTCTTAACTATGTCGCTAGGAAGTGCTCTCGTTATTCGATCAGTGATAGCCTTCAATACAGTGTCGATTTTGTTGGTCATCTAGCTTTGTTGTGGTTTAAAATCGACTTCAAACTTGGACAATCTAGCATCTTAAGATTCCATAAAGTTGGACACCAATCCTTTGAGATTTGATTGATTGTTAAAACTTTAAGGATTTTTGTTGAAGGAGTGGCTCGGGAACAAACCGTTTGGCTAAAACCGGTTAGGTAGGTTTGAAAAATTATTTTGAGAATTTTGGGGTTGTCTCCACCTAAGGTTTGGGTGACTTTTCCATGACAGATTGTAGGGGTCACCAATATCGTTTTGCTCGGGTTTAAAAGTGTACCACTTACCTCCCGCTTTGTCGGTACGCGAGGATGCATAATCAACAAAAGCTTATTTAGGATTTTCCATGCAGTACTAAGTGGCATAGGGACCACTGCAGATTTCACATGAAGAAGTGATTTTGTTCACTTGAATAGGTTGCTTAGGAGCAAGATGAGCTTCCATCAAGTGTTGGACTTGATTTTTGAGCTTGATGAGGCGACGGTCGAATGTACTCGGGACATCTTGAGGCAGAGAGATTGCCTTGACCGGCTTAGCGAAGTCCCTTGGGTCATTCCAACTTTCGTTGTCATAGAGGGAAAGGTCCTCTAATAATGCCCAGGATTCATCGACGTTCCTGTCACGAAGCTTACCATCGGCCGATTAGTTAATGGTTAGTCTTGTGGCGGGATTGACATGGTCATAAAAGATCTAGACTTAGAGCCAAAGGTCGATGCCATGACGAGGGAATTTTTGGAGTAAGTCCTTAAATCGAGTCCATGCTTCATAAAGAGACTCTCCTTGATGTTGTTGGAACATCAGGATGTCGTTACAGAGTTTTGCAGTCCTTCCCGGTGGAACGAATTGAGCAAGGAAACGAGTAGTAAGATCCTCCCATGTGGAGATGGATCCTGCTGGAAGACGTTCAAGCCAATTGCTAGCTCTATCGCGAAGGGAAAATTAAAATAAACGCAGGCGCGTTCTTTCCCTATTTGCAACATCAAAGTTGAGTGAGTCCACAAGTTTTAAGAGATCCTTTAGATGTTGGTTTAGATCCTCGGACCAAAGTCCGTGGAATAAGCATCCGTTTTGCACCAACTAGATGGTTTCGGATCAAAGAGGTACCACATTGTTCCCTTCGGGGAGCTCAATGGTGTTCCTATAGCCCTCGTGGCTAGGTCTAGAGTAATCTCCAAGAGTACGGATAGGATTCGCGTCTCCCATGGTGGTTGACGAGAATGATTTACGAAACAAATAGCACAAAGAAAAGATAGACTACGAGAAAGCTAATATAACGAAAATAAAATCTCACTTGAAAGGATTCAAGCGAGTATACCTAATTTAAACAATGGTCGGAACCTAACTATTCTCCACGCAGCGGCGCCAAAAACTTGATGTGTGCGGTTGTCGTAAAGACTTCAACACGAAGTTTTACGACTCCCTAGGCAGTGTACCTAATCGTTGTAATGTAGTATAGGCAAGACTCGGGGGTTGTTATCGTTCTCTAGGGGAATAGGTTGGGAAGGCTCGATCATGATCTAACAGAGGTCTACGGGGTTGAGAGAAGATTCTTTTTGTATTTTTATATTTTTATGAAAGCAAGTAAATATCATGGTTTGAGAGGTTGGTTTGCTTAAGTAATTAAACTAAATATAATCTAACATATTGGTGATAACTTTATGATAAAAAAGATGTATTTACTTTGTTAGCCTTATTTTTATATAAGTCGAACAAGAATGTTATCGGTCATCTTAGTCGTAATTAGTGTTGTTATGTAATAGGCTAGTCGGGTTTAACGGGCTTGGACTTTAAGCTAATATTGTCCATGTTTCAGGCTCAAAGCCCAAGATAATCCAAGCCCGACCCAAGATAGAAGCCCATATGCCAATATGTAGGCAAGGGGTATAAATAGGACCCTCTCCACACATGGAGAGGGTGTTGGTACATTTTTATGTGTTTCCTACCAATCTAATCTTTCTCTCTTATTTCTCTCTCTAGTTTCTCTCTTTACTTTTCTTCTACTTATTTCGGATTACTTATTGCTTATTAGTTGTGTTATGGATTAAGTTATTAGGATAACATGTGGTATCAATCGCCAAGGGGTTTTAGGTGATTGATTTTTGTGGTTCTCAAGCTTGTATTATAAATGACATGCAAGAACAGGGATTAAAACTGATCTGGAGGTTGGGTATAATGAAATAAATGTATAGCCATATTATTAGAGAATTAAGGAAGAAAGATGGGAAGAGTGTATGTGTTAGAGAGAGAACACACACATACACTTTTACAAAAGTGAGCTTCACCCCTCCATGGAAGTATGGAGGGGATATTTATAGTCCTAGTGACACACAACTATCGTAGCTTGTCATTATTAGTCCCTATGTGTCATGCTATAAATAAACTAATGTAAATCCGTGTTTGTCACCATATTTTAAGGCTAACAATCTTCCCCCAATATCTGGACACATACGGAATTACTTACAATGTTCCTAACAAGTACAAATACAATTAAGTAAAGTCTTCCAAAGTGCTTCCAAAGCTGAATTTGTCTTTTGAGTTCTCTTGGTCTTGAAACTTGTATTCCAGCTTGGATCTTCATTGTCTTTACTTGTTCTAGAACCATTGTAAGTATGCAATGAGTTTTGATAACTTCCCCTAATTCATAGCAGCATTCTTTGAAATAGCTTTCTTCAAGACTCCTTTTTTTTTTTTTTTTTCTTTTTTTTTTTTTATTTTTTTTTGGTGAAGTTTTCTGAATCAACAAGCTTCCCCTCCAACCCAACCTCCCAATCTTAAGCAGATTCTGAACTTTGAAGTACATAAACAAATCTCTCCTTGACCATTGACATGCACAGCGGATATTTTAGAATTTTGTAGAAGTCAAACCACACCAACGACCACTGCTTCTTGTCATTAGGGCTTGGTGAATATTCGTTCGGGGGTGCATGCGAGAAATCAGCAACAATTCTTCTCACGTATGCAGAATACTTCATAAACCATATTTGGTAAAGTAGTATACACTACTTCCCCCTGGAAGTTGACATGGTAACATCAAAGTCAACTAAGTCCCGGATGTACACATTTTCCCCCATGATGGTTGCGAACTCTCGGAAGCATCATTGTCGTGTACGCCCATATACTCGAGAAGTTCTTGTCTTAAGCACAAATCTTGAGATCCAAACAAAGCATTACTCTCTTGTCTTCAGAAACCGTAGAGGAGATGAAGCAAGAATCAAGAAAACTTGGTATAATCAAGGTCTTGTATATGAATGTCGTTGAAGAACCTTGAGAATTTGGCTTAGACTGTGAAGTACCTTTGTCTTGAAATGCAGTGAGAATTGCTGATTACATCTCAACCATTAAACTCTTTGGCTAACTTTACCAACCTCGTATTCTGTCGGCTATTGTTGTGATCACTTGTGAAGTAAACCCGATATACCAAACTTGAAAATGAAGTGAAATCCCCCAAATTTGTTACTTAAGCTTGCACTGTTGTGATTGAAGAACGGTGCAAGATTAAATCTATACGTACTCTATACCCTACCGCATAAGTATAAGAAGTACAACACCTCTTGAAATTATCCACATCGACTTCTGCGTGTGACACTGAGTACTACAACGTAACTCCTTTAAGTGATAGTTATCCAGGTCTGCAACCAACCACCCCTGACTGCTGGTAACTAGATAATTCAAGTCTTAATCATAAGCTGTATACGTTCAAGCAAGTCATCAATCGATAGAAAATAGAAGAAAGTCTCGATGATGAAATAAGTAGACGCCTTCGTGAAATCTAACTTCAATCTCAAATAAGGGATACCAAATCAACTTCGTGATCACTTGTCATCGTAGTCCGAATCTCTAGCCGTTTATCATTTATTGAATCTCTTCAGAATCATTTTAGCGTTATGTATCATGTTTGTTGTTGTTGTTGTTGTTCAATTGTCGTTGAACTAAGACAAATGGTATTTTTTAATGTCATTAAGGAATCAACATTGTCTAGTCAACTTGTCGTGAAAGCGTTTTTATACCCGGCTTAATCATCGTATCCAGCCTAATGGAAAATCCATATACTCGGTTGTGTCAAGTCCATATCACCTGGCCCATCATTTACAATTAAATGCAATCCATTTCATTTATGCATAAATCTAACCCATTATCACTAAGCTATGACCCGGTCCATAAGAAAATAAATATAACTCTCCACAATCCCTAATTAAACGTAACCCTAATCCCTCTCACACAAAAAAACGCAGTCAAATAAACTGACTTCTGTACTCATCAAAAAATGCACCGATTATCAATCACAGATCCATCATATCACCTCTTTCAAAGTCCATAGCAACCATACATAAATCACTATGATCTCTATCTCATATCACTTCTCATGATCTTTGTTTGTTTCTTGTTAATCGACACACAAGAACGAAATGAAAGCACCGATTTTCAATGAGCACAAACCCACAACAGAAGAACCAAGATTTTAGGCTTCAAGATCCTTTGTAGAGTCTCAGGTAGGTTTTGATTTCTTGTTCGATTATGTTTGACCAACGAAACAGAGTTTGATTACAACATAATTGTTGATAATCATTCTTGATTTTCGGATATTTAAATGAGCTAAGCTCATCACAGATCAATGAGGAAATCTCTTGTAAGAATCTGTTCTAAGAACAAGGTTACAATCGTTCAAAAGAGAATCTGAGATCAATTTTATTTTGAGTCATGTCTATGTGAAGGAGATAGATGATAAGTGGATTATATGAGACGAAGGGTATTAGGATTAGTTATTGTGGGAAATGGGTTGTGATGATGGCTGATGTAGTTGTGAATTGTTAATGAAATTGGATTTGTGGTTATATGTTGGTATGATATTGTGTTTGAAGTTGGTTGTTTGATGTTAATTGTTTGTGGATGGCTCGAGTTTATTTGTCCTTGCTCTTTCAGTATCTTCATATCAGTATTACATTCATGTGGGCTTGACTTTTCATGGACCAGACTCGTTTGAGTTACACCGGGTCAACTCGGTAATAACCGAGTTAACTCGGTTTGGTTGTGGAGGCAAATCGCAAGATTTCCTTTGAGACAAACCGCAACATAAACAAAACACAGGCAGCATGACGTTTGCACTTTCTTGCAAAAAAGGTCTTCAATCAGGTAAATCTCAATGCCTTAGTAACCAAAATGCAAGAACAAGTCGCAGTCCATTGTTGTGTAGACAAAACGCAACATTTGAGAACCAAAACGCAACCTGCAAATTTTGTACTTTTGTACCTTTTTCCTTAAATTGTGGATCTGGTTTTGTTCTCTTTCATCAAAACGCAACCAAGAAACTTATAAAAATAAGTTTGAAAATAGTCTTTTAAGCACAAAACATAGCTGGTTTGAACTCAGATTGATGACAAAACTTATAACAACAATATACAACCTGTTCTTGACTTTTTCACAAGAAAAATAACCACGATGAACAGTAACACCATGAATGAACAGTAAATTGGGACAACAATAGTACATGAACAGTAACAATAAACAAATGATACGACACACCCCTGCAGCTCTGATACCAATTGTAGATTATAAATGATATGCAAGAACAGGGATTAAAACTGATATGGAGGTTGGGTATAATGAAATAAATGTATAGCCATATTATTAGAGAATTAAGGAAGAAAGATGGGAAGAGTGTATGTGTTAGAGAGAGAACACACACACACACTTTTACAAAAGTGAGCTTCACCCCTCCATGGAAGTATGGAGGGGGTATTTATAGTCCTAGTGACACACAACTATCGTAGCTTGTCATTATTAGTCCCTATGTGTCACGCTATAAATAAACTAATGTAATTCCGTATTTGTCACCATATTTTAAGGCTAACAAAGCTTATTTCGAGCTTATTATTGGTTCTTAAGCTCTCGGCTTATTGGCGTTGCTTATGTGTTTCAAAAAAGCTTAGTACTTTCTTGGATAAAAACGTTTTGGGATTCATTTGTGCTTATAAAAACCACAACAACACGTTTTTTATGTTTAAAAAACTAAAACCGTGACTTTTAGTTTCAAAAAATCACTTTCAGAGCTTATTTAATGTTTGTTTAATTGATCTAGTTGTTTTCATGTCATTAGAGCTTATTCGTAGCTTATTCCTTGCTTAAATGAAATCCTATTGAGCTTATTTGGTTCGTTTTAAGCTTATTTTTTCAAGGAAGTTCATAGTGGCGGTTTGTAGCTAGTTTAGACAAGAATTGTACTAGTTTTTGTTTGGTAGTCGAAAGTTAGCATAAGAACAAAAGTATAGTACCTGCAACGATTTGTATGTGGTCCTTACTTAGAAAGTGACGGGCAGCGGTTTGGGTATTCTCGTAGCGGTTTATGAATTTTTTTTGGTAGCGGTTCACCACAAACCACTGTCATAGCGGTTTATTAACAGGTCCAGCAGTTTATACTATTTTCTTGGTCAACCTAAACGAAACTCTGCCAAAATTTAAGTCAACGGCGGTTTTTATGTTACCAAAGACATCGGTTTAGTATTTTCCAAAAGGCAGCGGTTTGTCACTTGATATAGCCAGTGGTTTAGTGCTTTTTGTTTGTCAGCAGTTTAACATTCTGACCTTGGCAGTGGTTTACTAAGTTTCATAAAGGACAACGGTTTACTCAACTGGCAGCGGTTTATCAATTTTAATGCCAGCGGTTTGTAAACAAATTAGTGCCAGCGGTTTGTTCATATAACTGACAGCGGTTTGTCTCAAATTTGACAGCGATTTGACCACTTTCACAAGGCAGCGGTTTGTTACAAAATTTTCAGGGGTTTACCAATTTTGATAACCATTTTTGGTAATCTCAAATTCGGTACAGGACCAAATTTCGGTAAATTAGTTTTTGGACAATTTGGACAAGGACTTAAAAGACATTTAATTATACAACAACAAACCTTAAACTTAAAAAACAATTACACATTCATGGTTTTCTTTTGATTTAGTAAAATTCCGCAAAAGATGCATTTTCTCAGTTTAAATCATAGATTTGTAAAATCCCGTGAACGTTAATTGCATTAATTAAACCACAATCTTAATCATTTCATAATACTTAAGATCCGATATCCATTAACAACTACATTAAAATGTCAAATACCAATACCAATTTGCAAATTCAAACATCAAATGCTCTTTACAATGCCATCATGGAAGTAGGTGGTAAAGACCGTCCACCAATGTTAGCACCTGGTAATTACGTTTAGTGGAAATCTATAATCAAGAGATACATCGACACCAAACCTAACAATGAACTCATCCACCATACAAATTCAAATGGACTGAGAAGACTGTTCCAGATGGAGAAGGCAATTCAGAAACCACTACAGAATGGTATATGGAGAACTACAAGAATGTTTCACAAGACATACGAGATCAACTAAATGTTGAAGCTGAAGCTGTTCAAATAGATCTCACATGGATGATAATGATATCTACTTCACAGTTGATGCTTGTCCAAATGCATGTGAAATGTGGAAAACTATTGAAAGGTTGAAACAGGGTGAAACAATCAATGTTCAAGATCTTGAAACCAATTTATATTAGGAATTTGTAAAATTCACATCACGGGATGGTAAATCACTTGAATCGTATTACTCAAGGTTCTACAAGATGATGAATGAGCTTGTCAGAAATCAGTTTGATGTTACCAATCATCAAGTTAATGTTTAGTTCTTACTTCATTTACAACCAGAATGGCAAAGGTTTGTGACACTTGTTAAGCAAAGTCAAGAATTGAAGATCGTCTCCTATCACAAACTTTATGACATTCTGAAGCAACACCAGAACAAAGTCAATGAGATAAGAACTGAAAGACTAGCACGTATTGCTAATCCACTTACACTTATTGCTCAACAACAATCAGTTTACCATCCTCAGAACCATCCTAATCACTACACTCAAAATTACTCAAATAAATCACAACAAGCAGCTACCAGAAACAGAGGTAAAGCAATTTTCAACTCTCCTCTACCAACTTATAATCAAGAACCTGAAATGGTTACTGAAGATGATGCATTGTTAAAGGAGAAAGAGATTAATAAACTCATGGCTTTAAGTTCTCTATCATTCAATTAAATCTACAAACCTACCAACAACCTCAGAACTTCATCAAACACCTGTAGAGTACATCAAGATAATACTCCAAGAATCAATAGAGGAACTGGGTATGATAATCAGAGGGCAGTTAATGTTGTTGGGGCTAAGGATTATGTAGGTACATAGGTGGTGCAGTAGTCTGAGATTTAGTGTTATAATTGCAAGGAATATGGACATGTAGCAAGGGAATGTCAAAACCCAAAAAGGGCAAAGGATGCAGCTTATCACAAGGAGAAGATGCTATTGTGTAAGCAAGAGGAAGCTAGATTTTAGTTGAATGCAGAACAAGCTGATTGGAGGGATGACACTGATGAAGAACCTGACGATCAAGAATTAGAAGCACATTATATGTACATGGCATAGATTCAAGAGGTTACTCCAGATGCTGCTGACAATTCTAGACCCATCTTTGATACTGAATCGTTGAAAAAGGTACAAAATGATGATGACAACTATAATGTGTTTGCCAATGACAGAGAACATCCTGAGCAACCTGAATCTGTTAATCACACATATCTGGAGGAACAAGGTGATACTAACATCACTACTGATTCATTGGATATGAGTACTAACAGAGAAACAATTGACCAGGATGATGATGATCTTGCTAGAGAACGTGATTTGCTTGCTTCTTTAATTGATAAACTAAAATGTGAAATTGATGACAACAAAAATCGTAATAAGCTTTTGGAATCATCAAACAAGACTTTAGTTGATAAATTGAAAGGTGAAATTGAGAATTTCAAAACCAAAAATAAAAGTTTAGAATCATCAAATAACCATTTCAAAGAAGCAAACAATGAACTGTCAAATACTAATCAGTTGATGTTCAAAGACCTTAAGAAGTTCTAAGCTAAACTTGATAGGTATCATGATGTGAATTATGCGTCAAAGGTGGAAATTGATTGTGCAAAAGCTAAAGGTGATTTGGTCTCATACAAAATGGAATCTCAAAAGTCATTTAATGAATATACTCGAAAGATAAATGATTTAAATCAAACGATTTCAGAAATGAAAAAGGAGCTCTTTTCACATCAAGAAACCATCTCCATAATGTCACAAGAAAAAGAAGCTCAGAATAAGTTTTACAAAACTCGTGAAGGCAAAGAAATTGAAAAGGTCATTCCTTTAGAAAACAAAGTCAAGGCTTTAGATGATATTTTGTATATAAAACCGGTCAATCAGTTCAAACAATGAATATGCTTAATCATAATTGTAAAGCGAGTTTTATTATACCTGAGTTCCTCAAGAAAACTCAAAGAGCGAATCCTCGTCTGTACGATGTAGGTTGCTATAATGATAATCTTGCTTTAATGTTAGCTACTGAATCTGACAAAATGATACGTCTTACCCAAGAAAGTCAATCAAAATTAAGTGATTTAATCAAACCTTTTGATTATACACACTTGAAGAATCTTTATGATTTGTTCGTTCCACAATGTGAAAAGTCGCTTGAACAAATATATTTTTTAGAAAGGTCAAAAATGAGTCAAACATCTGCTAAGAATGAAAAATCAAAAGAGTCTTTTAAGAAACACACAACTTTGTTAGAAATACGGATGGATGAATCCACTCCGTGGGATCAAAAGTGTAAAAGCTCTAAAGAACTTTTCAAATTAAAAGTAGTGTTGACACAATTTTTGATGGAGTGGAATGTTGCAAACAAACAATTGCTAAAAGGACATATTTTGGTCATATCAGGGTTCTAAATAGCGCACTATAGCGGCGCTATAGCGGCGTCATAGCGCGAGGCGTGGCCTCCACGTTACGAAACAGGCCAAGGCGTCATCTTGAGGCGTGGCGTGCAATAAGGCGCCATAAAGCGGGCTATAGCGCGCTATAGCATGATTTTTTTTGAAGCTTTAAAAAATTTCATGGATTTGAGCTTATTTACTAGTATTTATGCTTTGGGTTGTATGGGATTCGGGCTTAGTAAGTCTGTTACTCAATTTTAAGCCTAGCAGCTAACTAATATTGACCACTCTATAAATATTTTTTGCCGCCTTCAGTCACGCCTTAAAAACGCTATGACGCAATGCCTCACGCTAAAGCTTGAGGCTTGGCTATGCCGCTACGCCACGCTTCACGCTATTTATAACCTTGGGTCATATAGATCCATTCATTCAAAATACAATCGAAAGAAATTTTTGTCACAAAATTCAAAAAATCAATGCTGATTTAGAAAAATTTCACTTGTGTTTGAAAGAGGAAATGGTTGCTAATTTGAGATACTTTAATTCTCTTGAACATGAAGTAGACTGATAAGTATAAAATACACATATCTGTTTATACCTAAAATAGCCCAATTAAACCCAAAACAGACTTAAAATGGCAAAAATATACTTGTTTTTGTGTTTTGTGTGTGCAGGTACGGATATATCAAAAATCACAAGAAAACCATCAAAAACGGGCAAACACGGACACGAGAACGGAAGAGTGTACGGAAGCCAAAGTCAACCCTCAGTCAACCTTCAATCAACCCTGGGTCAACATAAGTCAACCACAAAATTACAAAATCCCAAATGTTCCAAATCAATCCCTTAACTTTCCAAAAGTTACACAAATAGTCCCTAACTCTTATTGGGCCCTTAAACCCTAAAAACCATACCCGGAAACCTTTAAACCAAAAACCAAGTCCAAGCCCACAACAAAAGCCCAATACACCTTTTATAAAACCACAAGGGCCATTCATGCCATTTTTAAAAGTCCTTTTAATACTACAAATGAGATAAACAAAAGACAATGACCATTCTTGACAATAGGCCAAAGTTTAAAACGAATTTAACCTTTTCAGTTAAAAAATGGCACCAAGAAAGGAGCACTATTCAATGTCTCCTGATTAGGAGAAATACCGTTGGGTTATCTTTGATTAAGCTTCAATTTGATGTTTTTCAGATGTATCAAAAAAGGCTAAATTAATACATAAATCAGTTAGCAGATGATAAATCAATACATAAATCAATTACCATATACCTTTGATTAATCATGCTAAAGGATGTCGACTTAAGGTTTTTTTGTTTTTTTTTTTTTTTGGTCGAATTTGTGGTTTGTTTCTAGATTACAAAGTGTTAGAGCGATTCCCGTATTATTCCATTGCAAATCGTCATGAGTTGGGGTTGCGGGGTTTTAGGAGAAAGATAGAAGTGTTTGTTTTATGATTTTGTTTGTGTGGTGTGTGAGATGATTAATTTTATATTTTTGAAACAAAACTATAAAAGAATAGCTATATGGTACATGTGTATCTTTTATTTTTTTTATACTTCGATTATAGAGAAACATTTTTTCATAAATTATGATTAAATCAAGAAACATTTAGATTTTTTTTATTAAAAATCTTAGGAAAAAAATCTTATTAAAAAAAACTTACTAAATAAAGTATAATTTGATTTTTTAAAATACGAAATCCCCACTTAACGTTTTCCTTTACTATATAAAAGATTAATAACAATTTTTTTTCAACTCTCAATAGTGTTCGTTCCAAAAGAGAACTCCCAATAGCGTGTATTCTTTATGTAATGGCATGCAACTAAATCTTTGCAACTTCATCTTTGGTTAATCTAAGACACGCGGAGAAACATTTAAAAATCCAAATTCACACACAAGTTGCGATTTCACGATTATATATTTGTTGATTAAATGGTAAGGTTTATACACTCAAAAAGACAAAACACTAACGATTCGTTAAAATTTTCAATTAAGTCTGTTTATTAACAGATGACTTAATGTGAACCCTTAATTTTTTTTATACTATATTTCAGTCTTTTTCTCTTAAGTTACAAACAAAATAACTTTCATTATGACTTAATGAATTCAATTTCTTCATATTAAGTCAATTAAAGCACGATATCAAAACACACAACCTAAGTTATTTCTTTGTTGGGTCACTTATGGTTTAAAAATCTCATCTCTAGACATTAACCTCCTATGATTGGTAAATTAAATTAAATTATTCTTATATAAGTTTATCGCAGATGTTATGAACCAAGGCTGTAAAAAAACCATCACAAAACCAAAATGATATAATCCCTATCAATGAAATATGTTTAGGTAGCTAACAAAGTTTATGATGATACTCGTTTGAGGTAAATAATGTGTCTTCACGATAAATGGCTGCTTGTTCAATGTGTTCCCTTAAATTTAATGCCAAAGAGAAAGTTTTTTTAATTATACGAATATATAACATACAAAAATAACAAACACAAGTTCAAACAGTAACTCATTCAATCATTTTCGATCTTTGTATCAACCAACTTCCTCTTTGTATTTGATTCTTCATCACCCACCACACCATCTTCCTCTCTTCTTGGTTGAACTTTTATCTTGAGGATTCTATTTGCATTACTTTTCATAAGTTATGAGGGCGTTCCATGAGTGGCGGAACCAGAAAGTTAGATGACGGGTGGAAAAAAATTCTTGACAAAAGTCGTTGTAAATACAAAGATGAAGATAGAGATATAAAGTTTTTACATTATTTTGCTTCAAGGTGGAGGGTAATTTGATTTTTTTTGTTGTGAGGGTGCATTTTAATAAAAAAAATTACACTAAAACCCGATTTTATTTGGTGAATCGTGAAGGGAACCGCCCCATAGTCTTTGTGTGCACCCGCCCCCGTATTCCATTATCATGTGCAAGGGATGCGATATCCAAACCATAAATTAAGACAATCACATGAAACACTGTCAAAAGTTTTTCCCATTAACTGTTATAACTGAAAGATAATGGAAATTAATATTGATTTGAATTCTTGTCAATTACCATAAGATTAACACATGTATATTTATAATAGAACATAGCTTTAGCAATAAGCTAACATAAACCCTAAATCCTAATGGACCCTAAGCTTTTAATTAAGCTTGGGACTTATGTGGAATTAGAAAAAAAAAAAGGGGGGGGGGGTAGAGGGGGTTGAATAGTTTACAGTTCGTTTACGTTTTAAAATTTTGCCTTTCAAAATACTTTAGATTTCGAGTTGTATGTTTAACAATTCACAATACTTGAACAAAAAGATAACAATCTAAATAAAGCTTAGATAACAATGACAATATATGATAGAGATGAGGAAATGAACCATCAAACAAGATGCTAAGATTTAATGATGGTTGGCTACGAAGCCACCTTTCGCCATACTCACTCCACGGAGTATCCTACTTCGGATTTATCTATGTCAACAAGCTCCCTTTAGGTGGAGAAACTCGTTTACACGTCGCTTACGTTGTTTTTCGACACTAAGCTAAATGTCGAGTCATAATCTTAGCTAGAATCAATCTACCACTTCACAATCACTAGATCTACAATATCGGATTTACACACTATCCGAATCACACAAATGCACAAGATAATTACAATAGAGATTTGATACTTAAAAGAAGAGATGAGAGATCACTAAATAACAATTTATTTCTTGGCGAATACGAATGTTCTTCTCTTGCACTTGAATGAAAAAGAAGAGATGAGAAGAAGAGATTAAATCATTTGAAACAAGATCTAAGAATGTTAGTGATCAAGAGATTTAGAAAAAGAAAAAAAAATTAAGAAAGAAAGTTATCTGAAAATTTCGTGCAAAGAGATCTGATTTTCTGTAAGGAATGAAGCAGTATTTATAGACAGGAAAACCCAACGGTCACTGGGGGCGGTCCCGGCAGTCCCAAATATATATGGGGGCCGCTAGGCCTATAAGGGGGCCGCCTAGTAGACTACGCTCCTTTTTTTTATCTTTTTGTGGGGAAGGTTGTATCTGGTATGGAACCTTTCATTTTGGGGGGAAATTTGAATTTCAAATTTTAAGTTTTTAATAAAACTTTTTTTTAATTAGAAAATATTTAGTATAATTAATTTTGTGAAATTCTTTTGTAAAAATATGATGGATAAGAGAAAAATATTTTCTTGATCACTAATCATGCTTAATGATTTGTTTGTTCATACCTTAAGTGAATACTAATCTTAGAAATAGAATTTTACGATTAATAATTTGTAAACGTTTAATTTTATCGTAAACGTTTTTACATTTTGTTATTATCAAAACGTTGAGAGGTCGAAAAATATAAATAATGTTTTAGACATTATTTGTATTAACAATCTCTTTTTTTTTATGATGACAAAATATAAACTCATTTTGTATAAAATTAAAAGTTACAAAATTATTAATGAGTTTTGTTCCATTTCTCCCCCTTTTTGTCGAATTCACAAAGGATGATCGTCGAGTAGTTGTAGGAAGAAAAAAATCGACGATATCAAGACTTTCCCTTGATGTATGCTCCCCCTCGTTTGGGGCACCAAGGGATCGATCTTACGAAAATTGTTTGCTACAAAACAAAGTTAGAGGTACAAATGCAAGACAAATATCTTTTAAACATAACATTGGATTCAAGTCACCTAAAAGTGAGTTTCATTCAACAATCAAGAAACTTACACAATAGCAAATGCAAGTAATACATTCATACAACATAAAATTAAAATACAGCTAATACGACCCAAGAAACCATTAATTCATAAGGTACACTACAATCTAAACATGCTTCATGAGATAGAGAGATAAGACAAATTCATACTATAATTGTATGAATCATTACAAGATAAAGTAGATAATCATAAAATAAAGATATTGTGGAAAACTAGAAGGGGGGTTGAATAGTTTACCATTTTCTATTTTAAAGTTTATGTTTGTTTATGAAAACTTATATTCGACTTTTTGTGAATTCGATACTTGCACAATATGAACAATATAAATAAGTAAGAGTAAATAAAGGAATAAGAGATAAGAGTTGGAAAGATCAAACCACAACACAAGGATTTATAGTGGTTCGGTTACGAAGCTCCTCTTCGGCCTACTCCACTCCTCGAGCACCTAACTCGAGAGTTTTCTTCTCTATTGTCAAACAAAAATCTCTTATGGCGGAGAAAACCGTACACAACTTTGCTTACACGATTTTACGGACACAAAGCTAAATGTCGACGTTCTTATTTTAGCTAGAATAATCTATTACAACACAACTTCTCGACTTCCAACTTCACAACTTTTTTCAAACTCAAGACTTCCTCGCAACTTCACGGGACTTCACTTCACCACATCTTATGCCACCTAACTAACATACTTGGAAAGATCACCAAGATCTATACTATACTTACAACAATCACCAAAACTAACAATACACAACTTCTGCTAGATCTACAAATGATTTACAATTTATGATATGGATGCAGACAGATTGCAATATACATTGAGGGTGTAATATTTTTCAATTGATTTGATGGAAGTTATTTTCTCTTGCACTTGAGGGATTGAGCTTGGATCACTTAAAAACAAAGCTTTATGATTAAATGATCAAAGAATTTTAGAGATGTGTGAGCTGTTTTAGAACAGAACGAATGAGTGCAAAAGGTGAAAAAATTGTGGGGAAAAGTCCAATATTTATAGGACAAACTAGGAGAGCGTCTACCTATGGCCTGGTCCCCTTAAATAGGGTAACCGGGCGTCCCCTTAATTTTAAGGGGGTCCCCTTAAAATTAAGGGGGCCACCCGTTATAATTAAGGGGGCCGCCCAAGCCTGACGCTCCCTTTTTGTCTTTTCTGGGGGAGGTGTTTTCTGAAACATTTCAAGCCATTTTTGGTAGAAAATTTAAATTCAAAATATTTATTTGAATAAAACATTTCTTTTAAATCTAAAAATATTTTGTAAAAGATATAAAAATATTTGGGTCATTTTTTATAAAAAGTGTGATGTTAAATAAAAAAATCCTTTGATCATTAAGCATTTATTTATTCATACCTTTAAGTGATTAAATTTTTGAAATGAAAATTTACTACTAATTACTTGTTTACATTTAATTTTTCATTAATTATTTTTACATTTTGTGATTATCAAAACGTAGAGAGATCGAAAAATATTAATAATCTTTTTAGGCATTATTTTTATCAACAATCTCTCCATTTTTGATGATTACAAAATTTAAACTCATTAAATGAAAAATTAATTTTTAACCAAGTATTTAGTGAGTTTATTTCTAATTGTAGAATCAAAAAGGCTTTGACGACGAATATTTAGTAGAATCGACGAAATAAATGCTCCCCCTTGATGTGTACTCCCCCTCGTTCGAGGGCACCAAGGAATCGAGCTATGGTAACTTTGCTACAAAAATAAGTTAGAAGAACCACACCGATTTTTCTAACATATGAAGCAAAGAAAGGAAAAATAATATGCATACATTAAACATAAGTACAAACAAGTGCATACTTGCATAATATTAAAGACCATTCATTTAAAATAAAACTTGTGTATACAACACAATCATACGTGCATAAAATATGCTTGAAGCATATTATTACATCATTCATAAAGATTTAAACTACAAATATCATAATTTCCATAGGACTTGCTTGCAAAAGGGTTGGTTGATAATTATTTGAAAATATTAACTAAACATAGAGTATGTTTAGTTAGGTAAGGCTGATGGTGGTGGAATGTTTGGAAAATGAGGTTGTGAAAGCATATGTTCAATGTAGGAGAACATATATTGGAGTTCATCTCTTAATCCAAATATGAGAGTACGATTGTGAATGCAACACAAACATGAATCTCCATATGCCTCAAGAAGGTTCCAAGGAATGGGATGACCAAAGATAGATGGAGAAGGTGATGGAGAAGTGAATTAGACATCAAGTGGGGTAATTGGTAAAAGGGTGAGAGTGATGTCCATAGATGCATTTTCTTGAGTTGGAGGTGGTGGAGAAACTCTTGGAGAAGGGGATGTTGGTAAGTTCAAGTAACCATTTGGTGAAATTGATGTTGATGAGGTTGGTGATTTGGGTATGTAGTCAATTGATGATGAAGAGGTATCTTTGGTTGATGGTGTTTTGGAGGGTGCATTAGGAGCACTAGGTGATGAGAGTTGATGTTTAGGTGATGGAGTTTTGGTGTCATCTTGGGTTAAATCCACAAACAATTGTTTTGGTGGAATGATGTTGATTTTTGGTCTTTTTGAAGCTTTGGAAATGGAGGCTCTAGTGGATGCCATGGAGGTTTGTGGTGGTTGATAATGGATGAAGAAGATGATGAATTGGTGATATGCATTTGGAGGGAATTTATTGGAAGAAATTTGTTTGAAAATGGAATGAGTTTGAATTGGTTTAGAAATTTCCAAAATCTGTTCGAGCATTCTGGGTAAGAATAGCTGAGGCTAGGTAAAAGGGAGTCAAAAAGAAGAAAGAAACAGTAAAATCCGTGATCCAGGTGGCTGGTCCCTTTAATTAGGGGACGGTCCCCTTAAAATTAAGGGGGCCGCCCACCTGATGGTTTCCAGACGACCAAAAATTTGATTTTTGTAAAAATGTTGTAAGAAAGGTTGTGTTTTGGTGGTCAATTTGCAGCAAGTCCCATGTGAACATATATATTCATAGAGACAAGTATATCATGCATGCATGCAATAAAAAAATGTATGAGCTAAGAACATTCATTAAAAACATACGAATAGCACATAACAATTAGATGTTCTAAGCAAGCCTTAAACAAGTTCAAGTTCTTCCGACTAAGTCGGGTTGTCATCACATAATTAATTAAACATAAACAATAACATAAGTTCACACAATATCCTAAACCAATTATTCTACCAATCAAGTCATCACACACCATCATCACTTCTTTTTCTTGCCAAAGACTCCTCGCAATGCCTTTCTGAATGACTTGAATCCACCTCTAACCTCTTTATGGATCTCTTGCGTTTGATTAAGCAATTCGGTTTGTCGCTCGAAGAGAAGATCATCACTTTGTTTAGAAGGAGAGGGAATTTCGTATCGTTGGTAATTGAGTGGTTTGAGAGAGTTTAGATAAGTAGTGGGAGATGGGGTACTAGCACGAGAAGCACCATCATCCTCATCATCATCTTCTTGGCGAGATGAAGATCCACGGTTATGATGGGTGAAAGTTGATGAGACAGAGTGACAGGCTTTTCCACGATCACTTCGAGGTCGGCGTGTTTATTTTAAAGCGAGTGGATGCATGACATGATCAAAGACATTTTAGATGCCATTGTTAAGATGAGGGTAATGTTCCATAACATGTCGAAAGAGACGTGTCAAGAAAATACCATAAGGAAGATGAGCTTTAGGAGTTCCTCGTGCACTTTCAATTCTTTTGACAAAGAAATAGGCAAGATTATATTGTTGTTCGGCTAGAATACAATATAATATGTGAGCAAGGCAAGCCGGGAGATGGTCCCGATGTCCTCCTAATCCAAACATATTTTCATAAATAAGTTCGTTCCATCTCTTCAAATCACATCTAAGCTCTTTGGTTAGAACTTGATTTGGTGAAAGAATGACGTTTTTGTTTTTGATGGTGCGGTTAGAGTCAACACGTTTGAATTGAAGAAATTGATGAATTTCTTCAGGAGTAGGAGAATCGGTATGATATGGTCCTTCGGTCTCTTGATAGTATGCAAGAGCACCAAGATCCTATTCATTTGTGAAGACGGCTTGGCCATTGAATGGAATTATAAGGATTTGACCGAATTGTTAGAGAGAAAGAGTGATGAATTCATTTTGAATCATGAAGGAGATAAGAATAACTCCGGAGTCATCTATTTGAAGAGTGACTTGACTATAAAAGTCTAGAACAAAATGAGGGACAATTGGCTCGTTAATTTCGTAGAGACAATTGAGACGGATGTTTAAAAAACAATGATCTATGTGATCAGATGTGTAGTAAAGTTGATCAACAACTCTACCCTCATGAATACATCGATCTTCGATGGGTTTGTAGAAGTGAGCGATAGAAGGAGAGATACCGGGTGTTTGGGACACTTTAGGAATGTAAGAACGGGTAAGAGAGGTGTCACCAATGGTTGCTCGAGGCATGATTATCACCTAAACAAGATAACAACAAAATAAAATGTTACAAAAAAATAAAAATAAAAATAACGTTTTAAAAAGTGACAAATGTGAGACAAGGATTACTTCGACTCAAATAAATAAAAGGTAATCCATATGTTCCTTAATTTATTTTTGACTCAATCTAGAATCTCGCAAAATATATATTGAATTATATATTTCGATGTCTAGTGTGATCTTGTCAAGTATTGTGAGTTAATAAGAGGGGAATGGATTATTTTGATTAAATTGTTGTTCCAAAAAAATATATCCAAACACTCCTTTATTAACATAAGACTTGACTAAGATCGTCGAGAAGATATACATTAAGTTGTATATCTTGCCGAACAAAGTGAGTTCATTACGTATGACTTGACGCGAGTAAAATGGTGTTTGTTTTGACTCAACACTATGTTTTAAAAACGTTAAACCAAACGCCCCTTTATTTTATACATTTTATAAAATGTATCAATATATATATGAATTATATATCTTGATGACTTATACAAGTTTGTTAAGTGTTTTTACAAGTGACAAAACTATAGTGATGGTCATTTCGACTCTAAAAATTGATCCTAAGAAACGAACCAAACACCCCTTTATTTTTATAAAATATTATCCATTGATTCGAAAAATATACATTTAGGAATATATGTTTCGATGGACAATGTATAATCATTTTAACGTGTTTTTGGCATGAATCAACAATGTATAGACTTTTGTTTTAAGATTTCTTAGTTAAAAAAATTTGAAAAATATGTATATATATTTATAAATTTTCGAACTAAAAGAAAATGTGACTCAATCCTATTGAAAGTTTTTGAATTCCTATGACTACGGGAATCATTGTAGTTAAGGATTTCCTAGACCTAATCGTAAAAATATAAAAGATGCAAAAATTAAGAAAAATGCCCAATTTTGATTAAGAGCAAAATTGGATGAAATTGAAAAAGAAAAGTATGAGAAATCTTACAATAGAGGTTGTTAATCTTGTTATTGGTGTTTACCCCTTGCGAATTTGGATCGAATAGGTGTTTAAAGGTTTGATTTTTGGTGTTTTGGAGTGTGTGTGTTCGTCACACAGTAGCAGGAGGAAAAAGGAGGGTTAGAATGGGTGTTTGGATTTGGGTTTAACGCAGAAAAGGGAGTGTTTGGAGATTTAAATGGCCGGTCCCCTTAAAATTAAGGGGGCCGCCCTCAATAACATGGTCGGTCCCTTTAATTTTAAGGGGGCCGCCCATCTGAACAGAAAAAATTTTGTTTTTCGATTTTGACTAGTTTTGAAAAAGTACAAATATCAAAATACGTCGGGAGCTACTAGTAATATTATTTTATATAATCTAGTTGTCGATAGAATGGAGTTAAAGACGAGAGAAAAAAAATACTTGACACTTTTAATTAACTTTTCGTTAAGTTAATTAAACTTAAATTGTTTCCAATGAAACAATTAAGTTGTCAAGATTTTTGGATCGAGATATAGTTTAGAGATGATTGACGAAATTTAATTGACATTTTAATTAACCTTTCGTTAATTAAAAATACTTTGATTATTTCGGATGAAATAATCAAGTTGTCAAGCCGAGAGAAGGTTTAACGAGGATTTAGTGACTTTTTCAATTAACTCCTTGTCAATTGAATAAATTAATTATCTCGGATAAGATAATTAAATGTCATGATTTGGAATATTTAAGAGACGATAAGTATATTATGATAGAATAGTAGATTGTAGTTAAAGCTTGAGAGGATTTCGATAGACGTAGTTTATTGTAGACGTGTAGACGAGGCGGACGTCATAGACGAAGGGAGTTTGTTTCATCCATAGTGTTTTGATGTCATGCCTTTCCGGCGTAAATTTAAAATCTAATCCTACTTCTATGTTAATGATTACCCACTAACTCACTTTTCTTCATCTACGTGAGTTTGCTAACAGTGGACATAGAAGATTTCCATTTTATAAAGGTGCGTCGAGTATCTTAATTTAACTACGTGAGAGATGAGTTCACAATGAACAAATTCTCTTAAAACTAGAAAATCAACAAATCGCATTTCTAGTAACAACACTATTTCTACAAGCTTATTCTATTAACTATAACTTATTTGCATGGCATGTAACAAAATAATATATTGTCATTTAACATTTAGCATATGATCTATAATCTAAGAAGTTTAAAAAGAATACATACCTTTGCCTATAATGTATTTTCTTCAAAATCTTCAAGAGAGCAAGTGTTGAAGGAAAAATTAGTTGGTAAATCCGTCATAAGATTTTAAGAATGTATTCACTCTTCGGATTCCAAGAGACGTTCATGAACAACTCCACCAAAATGTTGTAACAACTCAACCACTTGAACCCCAATTTCTCATGGGTCTAAAATTGTTAGTTCCGAACATGTTTTGCATATGTTGCATTTGATTCGGATACATATAAGGTGGACACATTCCCCACGGAGAGAAGTTTAGTTGTTGTGAATAATTCCACATTGAATGATTATTGTTAGGATAATTTTGTCTACCATGATCTCTTCTAGGTTGTGGTGTTTTAGACCGAGGGTGAGAGTTATTAGTTCTTTTTGGAGGAGGAGTCTTAGATCTTGTTTTAGGCTTAGCAAATCCAACTCCGGGTTTTAAAGAAGGTTTATAAAAACGTTTTACATCGTCGTCTCTTGCAATGGGTATTTTGGTATTGTTTAAAAATACAAACTTTGGTTTTTGGCTTGAGTTTAATTCTACTTTTTCTTTAGACTAAACCTCTTGTGACTTTACAAAATTCACTTGTTTGGACTTACTAGTTGATCCTTTGGTAAGATTAAATCTTAAACCGGTTTTATCTCCGGAAGGTTTTTGAAGGTTTAACATTTTCTTAAGCGATTTACTACTATTATTAAATTGATTAAGCTTAGAAATTTCTTCCTTAAGTTTTTCATTTTCAAACCTAAGGTCTTGACATATTTTATATTCTTCATTGACCTCCTTACCATTTTCTAATTTAGATCGTTTATTTTTTAGTTCTAGTACTTCATTTTCTAAGCTATTTTTAATTTGTTGTAGTGACTTATTTTTACTCGTAATTTTTAGACTTATTTTGCATAGTCGATTATATTCACTATCTAAGTCTTTTTCATCTAACGATGATTGATCATCACTAAATAATTCGGTTTCAAAAAGTACCTCATTAGAAGGTTTAGCCATAAGACATTTTTCGTCTTTAGTCTTTTCTTCTTCATCTTCGTCGCTATCACTCCATGATCCTCCAACGAAGGCTCTTTGATTGTAGTTTCTAGATAGTTTTGGACACTATCCGATGAGATGATTTGGATCTCCACATTTAAAACATTTTCTTTCGCCTTTGCCATTTTTGTCGTCTTTGTTTCTTTGAAATGACTTTCTTTCATCATGAGGTTGTCTTACGAATCTTCCTCGTCTTTTGAAAAATTTCTTGAAGTCTCTCACGACCATGGTGTATTCTTCGTCTTCACTATTGGAAGTCGAACTATCTTCATCACTTGATTTCTTTTTGGCTTTCAAGGTAATAGATCTATTATGTTCTCTTTTGCCTTTGACCATTTCGGAATCATTCTTAATTATTACTTCATAAACTTTTAAGTTTCCAATAAGTTCATCGAGTGATAGAGATGTTAAGTCCTTTGATTCTTCAGTAGCCGTAACCTTTGCACGCCATTTAGGATGAAGCGCCCTAAGAAATTTCCTAACATAATTCTTGCTAGAAAAACCTTCATCAAATGCTTTTAGACTAGTAATAATAATGTTAAATCTAGCAAAAGCATTATCTATCGATTCCTCTTCCGAAATCATAAATTGTTCATATTGTTAAACAAGAAGATCTATTTTATTATCTTTGACTTGACTATTACCTTGGTGAGTGATTAATAAAGTATCTCAAATTTCTTTTGCGGTTTAACACATAAAAATTCTCTCATATTATTTACGTAGTAAAGCATTATAAATCACCATTTTAGCTTCATTATTTTTAGCAAGTTTCTTTTTAAGATCATCGTTTTGTTTTTCAAAAGGTACAATTTCATCCTTTTTTGTTTCGGGATTATTTTGAATAGGAGGAAAATCACCATAGGTAATAACATGCCAAAGATCTAGATCTTTTGATTTCACATAAGTTTTGAATCTATTTTTCCAATAAATAAATCCATCACTTTCAAATAGTGGTGGTCTTTGCATAGATTGCCCTTCTAAATATTTTTCCAATTCCATAGATCGATTCAAGTTTTAAAATACAGTTTATTTTAAAAATCTTGGTTGACGTGGCTCCTGATACCAATTGTGGAAAACTAGAAGGGGGGTTGAATAGTTTACCGCTTTTTAAGTTTAATGTTTAGTTTGTTTGTAAAAACTTATATTCGACTTTATGTGATCTCAATATGTGCACAACATAAACAATGCAAGTAATTAAATAAATGATAAGTAAATATGAAAGATAAGAGATAAGAGTTAGAAAGATCAAACCACAACACAAGGATTTATAGTGGTTCGATAACGAAGCACCTCTTCGCCCTACTCCACTCCCCGAGTACCGAACTCGAGAGTTCTCTTCACTATGTCAACAAGCTCCCTTTAGGCGGAGAAAACCGTACACAACTTAGCTTACACCAATTTTTGATACTAAGCAAAATGTCGAGTTCTAATCCTAATTAGAACCAATCTATCACAACTTCTTCACTACGGTTCACAACGATTCACAACTTCACTTCTCCTAGACACTACTACGATCACACCAATCTACACTACTTACTAAGATCACTCCGATCTAACAATACTTACAATGATCACCACAATCTAACAATTATACACAACTACAATACGTTTCACAATGTACAAAAATAATTTACAAGATCTAACACAACTTCACAACAACACCAACTAAACTACAACACTTCTTGACTTGATGATAAGAAGTATTCTTCTCTTGCACTTGAGGAATTAAGCTTGGATCACTTGAAACAAAGCTTTATGATTAAATGATCAAAGGATTTGTAGGAGAGTATAAACTGATTTAGAACAAAAAAAAAGTGTGTGCAAAAGGTGAGAAAATCTGTGGGGAATAGTTCCTTAAATAGGGTGTCGGTCCCCTTAAAATTAAGGGGGGCGCCCAGGCCTGACGCTCCCTTTTTTGTCTTTTATGGGGTAGGTGTTTTTTGGAACATTTCTAGCCGTTTTTGAGTAAAAAAATTGAATTCAAAGTATTTATTTGAATAATACATTCCTTTTAAATCTAAAAATGTTTTTGTAAAAGATATAAAATGTTTGTGACATTTTTATAAAAAGTGTGTGGTTAAAATAAAAAATCCTTTGATCATAAAATACATTAAGCATTTATTTATTCATACCTTTAAGTGATTAAATTTTCGAAATAAAAATTTACTACTAATTACTTGTTTACATTTAATTTTTCATTAATCGTTTTAACATTTTGTGATTATCAAAACGTAGAGAGATCGAAAAATATTAATAACGTTTTTGGGCAATATTTCTATCAACAATGTATCCTACATGTCGAGCCGCATGTGAAGCGTTAGGTTTATTGGAGGACGATCAAGAATCGAAAATCACGTTATAAGAAGCTTACCTTACTGCAACACCAGCAGAGTTACGAACACTCTTGGCGCACATTCTTACATCTTGCCAAGTATCATATCCAACAAGGCTTTGGAAGCGTACATGGAATAGTACGTCAAAAGATATACCGTATACCTCCTCAATATCGCTTAACATTCCAAACGTACACATAGACGATTCAGAATTGGAAGATTATGTGTTGTATGAGCTAGAAGACTGTTTGAATCATTGTTCAAAATCGTTAGCAGATTTCGGCCTTCGTCTACCGCCCAAGCATCTTATGTCCGTCCTTAGAAATAGACATCTCATAGAGGAGAAAAGCTACGATAGGCGGCTTCTTGCAACTCATAGAGATCAACTACTACTAAAACTAAATGACAAACAGCATCATATATTTACTTTGATTACAGACGCGTGTTTCAACAATAGGCAAGAGTTGGTTTTCGTGTACGGTCATGGGGGTACATGGAAGACATTCCTCTGGAAAACAATCATATTCACATTAAGTTCTAAAGGAAAGATAGTGTTGGCTGTTGCTTCATCAGGTATCGCTTTTCTCTTACTTCTGGCGGGTCGTACGGCTCACTCACGCTTTAAGATACCCCTTGATCCAACTGATAATACAGTATGTTTGATCAAAAAGAACACGCAGTTAGCCACCTTAATTAAACAGACATGTTTAATTATCTAAGACGAGTCACCGATGAATGACCGCCGGTGTTTTGAATCCTTAGACAGAACCCTACGGGATCTTCTTGATGAGCCGAATCATCTATTCGGAGGCAAAACAATAATGCTTGGAGGAGATTTCAGACAGACTCTGGCAGTAAAAAAATACATTAAGAAATGAGGTCATACAGTCTTTAGTAGCTAAAGCTTACATATGGTGACACTTCACAATGTACTATCTGACGGAAAATATGCATCTAAACAACGACCAGCTGCAAGACGTCGACAGAGAAAGAGTATCAGCTTTCGCGCAATGGTTGTTAGGTATCAGCAATGAAAACATCAGTACGCCAGATGAATCCGATCCAGATAACTCTTCATGGGTTGATATACCTGACGAGTATTGCATTCCCGATGACGGAGACGGAATATCAAAGTTGATAAGATTCATCTATGGCGATGAAACACTACACCATCCGTCAGCTGTAAAATTACAAGACAAGGCAATTGTGTGTTTTAAAAATGACACAGCAGACATCATTAATGCTAAAGTCCTATCTCTGCTTTCAGGGAGGACGTGTACATATGTTAGCTACGATGATGTCGTACCTCATGTTCACGATGGAGGAGAAGTAGAACTGTTGTATTTGAGAGAGTACTTAAACACTCTCTCCTTTGCTGGCTTACCTCCTCACATGTTAGGATTAAAATTCGGTACACCCATAATGCTCTTACGCAACATTAATATTGTCGGCGGCCTTTGTAACGGAACATGTCTGATTGCCACACAACTCCTCCCAAAGGTAATATAAGCTCAAATTATTACAGGTATGATAATATCTCACAAAGTGTTTCTTCCACGCATCTCTCTAACGACAAGAGATACACGGACACCCTTTATTTTCAAGAGGAAACAATTCCTGGTAAAAGTATGCTACGTCATGACCATAAAAAATCACATGGTCAATCTCTAAAAAATAAGAGAGTACCTCAGTGAACCTGTATTCGGCCATGGTCAGTTATACGTCGCACATTCAAGAGCAACCATCGCGGACAGACTCAAAGTTCTTATCAGTTGCTACCACGAGCGATCGCCAACAGCTACAAAAAATATAGTCTACACAGATTTCCTTTTGAAACTTGATGTCGAACATGTTAACCTTATATTCTCACAATATACAATTTTACCACACGATGGCTTCTCTACCTTAGACGATACTCTATATGCCTATCTGAAGGCAGCATGCATCATTTATCTAAGATAATCCAAAGTAAGCTAAAACTGATATATAATTACTATACTATATTGCTACTATCCATGTATGAAAATGTAAATCTAACTCTTTCCAGTGGCATTACCATTAACATACATACATGTTCATAAGTATGGGACTATCATATACGTTCCATACCTTACGTTATCCTGTTTCTTGCCTTAAGTAATATTACACGTGTCTATGTCCCTAGGTATAATATCTATGTTTGTGTATTTACAATTACGATACCTGCTACTTATCTGTATATTGTTTATATACTTAATGTAATTTCTTCTCTTACATTGCATCTAAATTTGTATCTAGCATCTGTTCTTTACTTTTATATAACCCTGTATATTATTTATATACTTTAAGTTCATAAGTATGGGACTATCACATACGTTTCATCCCTTACGTTATGTTGTTGACTGCGTCCGTTGGCAACAAGATGAGCCTTATACCTGCTTAATGAGCCATCTGCATTAAATTTATGTTTGAAAAGCCACATAGAACGAACATATTAACGTTAGCTGGACAGGGTACAAGAACCCACATTTCGTTAGTAATTAAAGCATTATATTCATCTAACATAGCTTCTTTCCAGTTAGGGTCACGAAGAGCATGAACATGAGAGCGAAGAAGCGGTGAAGTGTTGGTAACATGACAATTCATACATTCAAGTGGTTTAAAAATGCCAGCTTTAGCACAAGTGACCATGGGATGCGTAGACATGGTTTGTGATAAATTATAAGAATTGCAATATGGCTATCTACCGTTTGGGCATGCGATTGTGTTTGGCCCGAAGTTAGGATTGGTGTTGAGCTATGAGATGGAGGGGTATCAGCTTGTGGTGAGATTGGTGTTGAGCTATGAGATGGATGGGTATCGGGTTGTGGTGGGCTGGTTGGAGGGGTTTTAGGATGGGGCGTAATTGGGCTGTTTGGTTCATCCATGTGTTGGACAAATGGTTCAGTGGTGGGAACATTGGTTGTAGATTGTATAGGTGGTAAAAGAAAATCATATGTTGGTTTATTAGAAGACGTAACATTTCTAAACAGAAAAACGTCTTCATCAAACCGCACATGTCTCGAAATAATAATTTTATTGGAGGCTAAGTCGAGACACCGATAACAACGATGATCGGCGCGATAACCAAGAAAGATGCAAGGTGTGGAACGCAGTTCTAGTTTATGTGAAACATCAACGCGAGGATAACAAAACATCCAAAGACACACAAATGTTCATATGTGGGGATTTGGTTATAGAGTTTGGTGAATGGTATTTCATTATTAATGGTGGTAGAAGGTAATATATTTAAAAGGTGAGCAGCCATATTAAGAGCTTCCACCCAGTAAGATGGATGTATGTAAACTTGAAAGAGTAATGTGCGGATGAGGTTACTAATGGTGCGAAGCATACTCTCGGATTTGCCATTCTATTGCGAAGTACAAGGGTAAGAAAACCGAAATTTTATACCATTTTGGCGGAAAAGGTCATGGAAACGGGTGTTGGCATATTCATCACCATGGTCACACTACAAAGCCTTGATGTCGACATTAAATTGTTTATTGACAAAAGCACGAAATGCAACAAAATTGTCAAACAAATCAGATTTTTTATACAAATGGTAGACCCAAAAAAAGTGCGAAAAATAATCTAAGAATATAGCATAATATTTAATTTTACTTTCACTCGGAATTTGTGATTTCCATATATCCGAGTAAATGATTTCAAACACAAAATCAACAGAAGACTCGGAATTATAAAACAGAAGCTTAGCATGTTTGCCTAACTGACATGCATGACACAAAGCAGACAACTTTGATTTACGACATGAAATTAAATTTCTTGACTCTAAACGATGAAACACATCGTCTCCGGGATGACCAGGCGTATGTGCCATGTAGTGGAACTAAATGAAAGTAAAACAACTGGAGTTTGAGACGAAGGTTGCTGAGTGACCGGGTAAAGGTCTCCCGTACAATCACAACGAAGAAGAAGTCGTCCGGTCTGGTAATCCTGTACTCAAAAACCATAAGCATCAGATTAAACAGAAACATAATTGTCATGAGTAAATTTACGAACTGAAATTAAATTCTTAATTATATGAGGTGTGACAAGAATATGATTAAGTTGAAGAGGCTTAGAAGATGTATGTAAGAAGCTATGTCCGGTATGAGTGACAGGAATAGAGTGACCATTGCCAACAAATACAGATGGATAAATGCTTGAATTACTAAAAGAAGTGAGTATACATGTATTGTCCGCCAAATGAGATGATGCTTCCGTGTCCATATTCTAGTTTGGATTCTGAAGAGTCATGGTATGAAATGCATGTGGAAGAGTAGGAGCATAAGAAACCGGAGCGGGAGACATAACAGGTGCTCCATAATACTATATAGGTGACTATTGAGCCGAAAAACTAACAAATTGGACCGGTGGTTGATGGGTTGTCAAGTACACGCAAGGATACAACGACTGAGTTGAATTATTGGTTGCACTACACATCATCATATTAGATGCGAATAAAGTGACGCAAGCAATTAATTATGCGTTTGATGGCTGCAAGCGTTTAATAGCAGTAGCAAGCAAATGAAAACAATTAATAAAGTGACGCAAGGCAAATAAAATATTCGCAACAAAGATTTTTAGAATAGCAATGAAAATATTAAAATAAGCGGCAAAAAGCAATATTGAATTGGCTATGCAAAATCATTATTCTGCAGCAAAAAGAAAATTTTAGGTTTTTGGTGATGGGTGTTTGAGGCTCTGATTACCATATTCGAATTGGTAAAACCTCATTAGAAGGCTAATTGATTTCCTTGTTCATAATTGATAACTATCCTATTTATAAGATACAAGAGATCATTCTAGAATAATCACCATGGACTTGAGCCTAATACAAATTAATAACTAATACATGTTGAATGATGACTTGACTTTGAATGTTGACTTGACTGTTGACTTGACTTATACACGGCTAATAATATTGTCATGCTCTTGATATGAAGTATGTTATTTTTTTCCACTTATAAAATTCTAATGATTATAATAATTTTGTATCAGAAAAATGATTATATTAAAAATAATAAAGTGTCATCTCTGATTTGAAATGTTTTGTATTAGAGAGTTAAGATCAACATAGACCCATTATTTGTCATAGATCCAATAAATCAATCTCAACCATTTATTTTTTCATCAAAAATAAAAAAATCCACTTTCCATCTCTTTTTTAAAAATAAGATATCTTACAAACGGTAAATCGTCACACGACAAAAAATACACCATCGCGACGAGTATTTTTTTATCTTTCAGTAGACGGGTGACACGATATACTTTCGAGGAACTTTTTTTCGATATTTTTTTCAGTCACGAATTGCGAAAATCATATATGATTCGTATAACGAATCATATATGATTTCATGAAATCATATATGATTTCATGAAATCATATATGATTTCATAAAATCATATATGATTTCATAAAATCATAAAAAAAAGTTTGTCGAATTTTTTTTCAGTCACGAATTGCGAAAATCATATATGATTCGTATAACGAATCATATATGATTTCATAAAATCATATATGATTTCATAAAATCATATATGATTTGTGATTCTAACGAACTTTTTTTCAATTTTGTTTCAGTCACGAATTGCGAAAATCATATATGATTCGTATGACGAATCATATATGATTCGTATAACGAATCATATATGATTTCATAAAATCATATATGATTTCATAAATCATATATGATTTCATAAAATCGTATATGACTTCATAAAATCATAAAAAAAAGTTCGTCGAAAGTACATAGTGTCGCCCCTCTATAGAAAGATAATTTAATTCTTGTCGCGATGGTATGTTTTGTTTTGCGTAACGATTAACAGTGTGTGAGATATTTAATTTTTTAAAAAGAGGTGTAAAGTGAGTTTTTTTATTTTTGATAAAAAAATGAGTGGCTAGGATTGATTCATTGGGTTTATAACAAATATTGGGTCTATATTGAACTTTTGGCTTCTATTAGAAGTGTGCTAATTTAATTTTAATTGATGAGTTTCAGTTGAATATATGTTGATATTGTCATGTTATGAGAAATGTGTTATTTACTTCTATTAAGAAGTTTATGATAAATATAAAAATTTTGTATTAAACAAGTGGTTGTTTTTAAAAATAACAAAGTATCATCTTTTATTTTCAATGTTTTGAACTTAATTATTCGTCTGAATGTTTGTTTTGAATCTTTGACAAATAATATTTTGAATGTCATAACTCATATGCTATCTACCTAGACCATTGGTTTGATAGGTAATGAAAAAATTTTGGTCCACAAGCTGCTCATATGCCATAAGAGACCTAGGTATCGTAACTTGGCAACACCATTTTTTGGGTGCCACATCAGCATAACACCAACACCAACACCACTCCTCTAATCATAACACCAAATAACACCACTCGCCTCTTTATTTTCATAAAACCCTCTAAACAATTATTTCATTCTTTTAACAAACTAATCATTTCATTCATAATTAAACATACAAATTACATAAAATAAAACACATTACGAATTAAAAAAAAACATTACGAATTAAAAAAAACTACTCGTCTTCGTCTTCGTCGTCCTCGTCACCCAAATCATTTTTCATTTTGTTTTTGATCAATTTTTTTTGCTTCTTGATCCAATAGGCGTCGTCTTCGTCCAAATCCTTGGTGCTAGTACCTAGAAACCTCAACTCCTCCAACCGCATTAGTGTGCGGTCTTTTTCGGCTTGAGCTTCGAAAGCCCTTTCCCCCCATAACAAGCCCACCCGCCCCCCCCCCGCCCCCCCCGTCCCCCATAACCGCCCGCAAACAGCTTTGAGTGTGGCGGTTCTTTTTCGGCTTAGCTCGAAAGCCCTTTCGGATCGGCTGGCTTCCCGTTTCAGACGAAAGCTCCTGCTCCATTAGCCTCCCCGAATTGGGCCGACGCGCTACTTCCACCGGTGCCGCCGTTGCTCAATTTGCTTTTCTTGGCGGGGCCGTTGTCTGCCGGGCGGACTGTCGTGCCATCGTGACCGAATAGATCTCCTGCTATCCCCGGGGGACGCTCCGTTAAGTCAACTTGTCTTGTGCGTCCCCAGTTTTCGGGTGGAGAATCTCAGAAACGGCCCAAGCATCTTCTTGAGAAAACGCGACCCCCAATTTAATGTCGTCAACGGTAAATACATTGAGCCCGTTTTATCAAATAATCCACATCGTTGTCGCCACTATTTCCCCAAACGTTTTGGGGGTTGGAATTTGGGTAACGTTTGGTTTTTTTGGGAGTTAGGGGGAAGGGGGGGGGGGGGAGGCGGGGGGACGTTTGGGTGGAGGGGTTTTTGGTTGGTGTGGGGACTTGGGGGATGGAGGAGTGGAGACCAATGTATTAGGGTGGAGGGTTAAGGTTGGTGGGCCCCGTTTGTACTCGGCGTTAACTTTTGGCAATTGGCATTCCAACGTATGTCCATTTACTAGTCAACGATATCCTTCGTACGTGTTTTGAAAATTTTTCGAATTGAACTCGTTCATAACCCGATACCAAACGTATCATGCTTTTGTGACCTTCCGACATATTATCTTCGGAAACGCCACGTTACATGTTGCAAGCAATTCTTCATCGACCGTACCAACGGCCCCGCGCTGCTACCGACATAATAGCTCTTGGTGCTCGTCATCAAACAGGGAAATTTTTTTCCTTTCCGGGCCATTTTTTTTCTTGCGACCCCCTACTGCCTTTTTTTTTTGGCGAATCGACTTGTTGAGGTTGAGATGAGTGTTTGGGAAGATTCTAGTGGAAATGAATGTGGTTTTTGTTGAGATTATCTAAATCAACTTTTAAGGATTTGTGATTGTTAGCCATCCGGAAAAAAGCTTGTGTTGTTCTTGTTGGTATTGTTGAAACTGTTCCGGCGTCATCGACCCGGTGAGGAGATTCATGAAACTGTTGTTGGGACATTCAGACATTTTTTTTATTGCTAAAAAGATGTATGTATGTATTCTGAAGAGTGTGTGAATTGTATGTATTTTGTATTAGTAATGTGATGTATATATAGTGAGATTGAGGTTGAGGGGTAAAAGAATTTTTTTTTTTAAATCAGCTGTTTTAGGGGGGTAAAATGAAAAAATTTTAATTTTTTTTTTTTTATAAATACTAGCCGTTAGGGGCTAAAATGAAACATTTCAAAATTGGGAGGAAAGAGTAAAATTTAAAAACGCGCGTTGGCCGGCCAACGCCGAGCCCAACGCCGTTGGGCAACACCAAGGTGGGGTGTAGTAACGCCGGACAACGCCGGCCAACGCCGTTGCCGGCGTTACTACACCGAGTGCTCTAAGGTTGATAACTTGATATACAACTTTACGCGTTCAATGGAAATATTGGGTGAATAGAATATAACGACCCAAAACTGCAGTGTGATATAAAACATAAAAGCTTAAAAACAACATAAACATGGGATTAAGATTTGGGTGCAAAAACTATTGTAAAGTGATTGGTGAAGAATAGAACAATAGTTAAGTAACATTAGATCTACTCAGAAATTGATTGAGACTAGGCAAACCTATTTAGGTAACCAAAAAAAAATTACAAATCGTATTTATCAAATTGCGGACATGAAAAGTAGCTATAGGTTTATTAAACTTTACAATTAGTAGTTTGCATGCTAATTATTATACGGAGTAACATTCTGTTTCTTTCTTTACTCTCGTTTCATTGCTCGGTCACAGGCGCAAGGGGATCTAGATGCTGCCAAGATTAATAGTATACCTATCACTGTCCACCGTTGGATGGAGAATAATGAAACATTGGAATGTAGTATTTGTCTTGGTGTTTTTGATGATGGTGTTAAAGTTAAAGTGATACCACGTTGTTGTCGTAGGTATCATTGTGAGTGTGTCGATAAGTGGTTAGCTGCACATTCGAGTTGTCCCCTTATGCGGAACTACTGTACGAGTCGACTGACTCGCCTGTTTAGGTTTAAAAATCGCAAGGGCCACATATAAGAGGTTAGTGGACTCGTCTTTCAAATCCCAAATAGGACGAAACTTGGAAGCGTATGTCGAAGACATGGTCATCAAGAGTAAAACTGAGAAGGAGATGTTAGTCGATATAGCGGAAACATTCGACGACCTCGACGAATCAACATGAAGTTATCGACCATTGCCTTGTCTCTTGCCCTCGTGTTCTTGCGGTTTAGAGAAATGTGTGGAGTTGGTGGAACTTGCCCACCCCTTCGGTGTTTCCCTCGTTCTCGATCCATGACATTGCTATATATGGGTAATGTGTGTATTCAAGGTAGTTCCCGAATCAACAAGGTTTTGCACGGGGTTTAATGGCGGATCCAGGATTTTGGATTGTATGTGGCACAATTTTGGCTCGCTTCGCTTCGCAAATAGTTTTTTATTCTTAGTGCTTTGTTGTACAAGGTAAACTAGCGGTTTTTTTTCGGTTTTAGATCTCAAATTCGAACAACTTAAACATAGTACGTATAGAAACAAAAAAGTTCCTTTGAATCATAAATAAAATTTAAAATTTTTGTAACTATAACATTTTAGGAAATAAAAGTACTACTAAAATACATTTGAATGATTTAATATAAAACCAAAAAAAAAAAAAAAACTAAAAAACCAAAAATTCATGGGAGACGAGAAGACAAGAGCCTCAGAAGCTCCTTCAGCAATCAGATTGGAAGACGATGGATGGACGAAGGTGTCTTACGGAAAGCGTTCCAAAGGGGCGGGAGATAACAACATCAAGGCTGGGGAGAAAAGAGCTCAAGATGGCAACAGGAGGGTTGAAAGGAAGACAACCAGTTTGGACAAGGTGATGGATGCTACCGCAACAACTTTTTTCTTCTCTAAATTCCCGGATGATTGGGGAACTAGAGCTTTATGGAAACTGTTCGATAAGTACGGGTCGTTGGTGGATCTTTATGTGGCTTCTAAGAGGACCAAAAGTGGAGATAGATTCGGTTTCGCCAGGTTCAAAAATGTATCAGATGTGATGTCATTCGAACAGAAACTTGCATCAATCAGAATCGGTTACTCAAAGATTATTGTTAATGTGGCGAGATATGCCAAAGGAAGCTCCAATGTAAAAGATAACAACACATTGTTAAAACCAACCACTTGTCGGATCAGAAACAACAATGTAAGGCAAAATGGCAGATCATATAGAGATGCTGCTACCGGAATGGTGTATAATAAGGATGGCCAAGCACCTAATCCGGTGCTTAAAATTGACACCTCTTCTGATGTTGATGACTGGTTATCTAAGTGGGGTGGCTAAAGACATTGAAGTTTTATCAAACTTTGGTCTCTTGTTGATGGCACAAGGCTGGGAGGACTATAAGATTAGATACCTTGGTGGCCTTTCGATTCTAGTTGAATGTCCCACCATGGACGCTGTTAATAATATCCTTAGTAACAAGGATTGTTGGGTTTACCACTGGATTGATTCCTTATCCCAGTGGAATGAAGACTTCACTTGGGTCAGTGTCGAAGGAATCCCAGTCCATGCTTGGAGGCCAGAAGTGGTGCACGATGTCCTAAATGAATTTGGTCAGGTCATTGAGGTTGAAGACATGTCCACTGAAGACACATTGATGCACAAAGTAGCGGCGCTTGTTCATACCAAAAGGATGGAAGATATTAAGTTGGTTAAACCGGTCCTCATTAACAAGCGTAGTTTCTTTTTGAGGATATGTGAAGAGAAACACAGAGTAAACTTGGTTTAACAGGTCGGGATCAAAGATGAGTAAACTTGATCGCTTTCTTGTTTCTTCTAATTTTTTTGAGCACCGGGAGAATGCTTCTGTCATAGCGGTGGATCGTGTTATCTCTGATCATAACCCGATTATGCTATCCATTGGTTCTTGCGACTTTGGTCCTAAACCTTTTCGGGTTTTTGATTGTTGGTTTGGGCATCTTGATTTTGAGTCTGTTGTCGAAAAATCATGGAAATCTGGCTCATATAGAGGCACTCCAGATATTGTTCTGAAAAATAAAATAAAACAATTAAGGTATGATATAAAAGAGTGGAATATTCGGTGCTCTACTGAACGTCATAAAAGGAGGGATGAGATTCTGGCTAGGTTATGTGATTGGGATGCAAAGGCTGAAGGTGGTATCGTTACACCTATTGACATTAATCGAAGAGAGGAGGACAGGATGGAAATCCAAAAAATTGATCACCTTGAGCGACGTATTATGAAACAAAAGGCAAGAATCAAGTGGGCGATAGAAGGGGATGAAAATTCTCATTTTTTTCATAACTATGTTAAGAAAAACGCTCGGAAAAATAACATAAAGGGTCTAGTTTCCAACGGTGAATGGGTCACAAATCCGATGTCTATTAAAGACATTGCTTTCAATCACTTTTCTGCTAGATTTAAAGAGTCGTGCCAAAGCAGACCAGTTTTTGATAGCAACCTCTTTCGGATGTTAAATGAGGTAGATGTGAATTTTTTAGAATCTGAATTCTCGAAGGAGGATATTAAGGCTGCTGTCTGGGATTGTTCGGGGTCAAAAGCGCCCGGACCAGATGGGTTGAATTTCAAATTTATCAAGAGGTTCTGGGATCTTATACAAGATGATTTCATCAGTTGCATAAAGCACTTTGAAAGTTCCTCTCACCTTGGGAGAGGATGTAATCCTTCGTTTATTTCTCTCATTCCGAAGTGTAAAGATCCCATTGATATTTCAGATTATCGGCCTATAAGCCTTATAGGTTGTGTGTATAAAATTATATCAAAACTTCTTGCCTCAAGACTCGCTTGTGTGATACACAAAGTTATTAGCCCCAACCAAACGGCCTTTCTATCAGGTAGGCAAATTCTTGATGGTGTCGTTATTGCTAATGAGATTGTTAATTATGCAAAACAAGCGGGGTTGAATCTTCTTCTCTTCAAGGTGGATTTCGAAAAGGCTTTTGATAGTGTAAATTGGAATTTCCTCCTTTATGTTATGGAAAAGATGGGCTTTGGAGTCAAATGGAGGCATTGGATAATAGGTTGTATTTCATCGGCTTCCGTTTCTGTTCTAATCAACGGATCCCCCTCTTGCGAGTTTACCATGGAGAGAGATCTTAGACAAGGGGATCCGTTTTCCCCATTCCTTTTTCTCATTGTTATGGAGACGCTTCAGGTTCTTATGCTTGAAGCATGTAATTTGGGCATTTTCAAAGGTATTGTTGTTGGCGATGAAGAGATAAACGTTTCTCTCCTTCAATATGCAGACGACGCTCTAATATTCGGAGAATGGTCGCCTAGAAATGTAAAAAATCTTATTTCAATCCTTAAAGTTTTTGGTGATGCTTCGGGCCTAAAGGTTAATGTCTCAAAAAGTAATTTATATAGTGTTGGAAGTTGTATGGCAGAGGTTGATGCGTTGGCTAGTTTAATAAGGTGTAAATCTGGTGCGCTTCCATTTATCTACTTAGGTCTTCCGGTTGGTAAAGACATGTCTAAGTGTGCTAGTTGGTCGAATGTTATTGAGAGATTTAACAATCGTCTTTCTATGTGGAAAGGCAAGCTTTTATCCATTGGAGGCCGTTTCACTCTATCTAAAGCTGTCCTTGGTAGCCTTCCTCTTTACTATCTTTCAGTTTTTTGTGCCCCATGTAAGGTTATTGATTGTTTGGAGCGTATTCGGTCTCGTTTCTTTTGGGGTTTTAAGGAAGGTGAAAATTCGCTTGTTTGGGTCAAATGGAAAGCTATTTTGGCAGATTGGGATAGATGTGGGCTTGGAATTAGGAGCATTAAGGCAAAAAAAATTAGTCTCATAGGTAAGTGGTGGTGGCGGTTTTTATCTGAAAGAGATGCTTTATGGCGCAAAGTTATAGCTGCCATTCATGGGGTAGATGGGGGTTTCTTCGAAGGTGTTGGTGCAGGCTTAAAGAAAGACGTGTGGAAAAGTATTTTAAGTTGCGGGGCTGTCATTGATGACCTAAACATTCATTTTTAATCTTCATTCATTCGGACAGTAGGTAATGGTAAATACATTCTGTTTCGGGTATTCGTCTAAAGGACAGATTCCCGCGCTTTTATGCTTTAGAGACAAATAAAGATGCTTCGCTTAGTGAGCGTTGGTGCTGCTTCAATGGTGTGTGGGCTGGTTTATGGTCGTGGAGAATCAATCCGAGAGGTAGGTCTGAGTCTGACTTGGAGCATCTTATCTCTTATTTGCAGGGGGTTGAGCTTCGTGTTGGTGTTGAAGATAGGTTGTTATGGAGTCTTGATCAACATCAATCTTTTTCTGTTAAGAAACTTACAAGCCTCATTGATTTTAACATCCTCCAAGCTCATTGTTTTGGCAGTAAATCGCACACATGGAACTTGTTGGTCCCAAAGAAAGTCAATATTCATATTTGGCGTCTTGCTAAGGATAGGCTCCCCCTTCTTTCAAAACTTCTCCGTTTAGTTATAAATTTTGTTTCTGTTATGTGTCCTTTATGTGGTGAAGTTCCCGAATCCATCGATCATACCATGGTTCACTGCCCGAAAGTTAAGCCAATTTGGATGAAATATTTTAGTTGGTGGGATTTAAAACCCCCGCCCGGGGATTTGTTGGTTAAATCGCTCACTGATGGTATTTTTTGCACTCATCTTCCGAAGATAGCCGAGTCTGCTATTTAGCTTTTTGGGCTATATGGAGATGGAGGAATAAGGTTTGGCATGCCTCAGATGAGGATAAGGACATGGAGTTAGGCGGTGACATCTTTTCCACTATCCAATCTTGCTCTTTGTTGTGGATCACACATCGGAATTATAATATTAACGCTGATTGGAAGTCTTGGGTGGTGCACCCGTTGCTGTCTTTCTCGACTAATCTTGGCACTTAATCTCTCTGTTATGTTATGTTGTAATTTTTCTTGTTCATCTTTTTTAGGTGGTTATGGCCTCCTCCTTGGTGGCTGTTGGTGTTGTTTGTTCCTTTCTTTTTAGGTGTTTTAATAAACTCTTTGCTCTTCAAAAAAAAAGTTAACTAGTGTTATGTTAATGGATATAATTTGTTTACTATTTTTTTACCATTCATTTTGAATCTATTTAATATTATCAAAACTAAATATATTCTAGTACAAATCCAAATGCACTCATCTGTCCAAGCTATTTAATTACACTAAAAACAAAAAGTACAACTTATGAATACCATTACTATTCATCTTCTTCAACAATGAAACAATGAAGCTCCACATTCTTTCTTTTTTCTTAAAAAAAATGGAAATAACTTCTCTTTATGTTTACTTACGTGCACTTCTCTAAACAAGGTGTGGCACTTTTAAAAACTGAAAAAACTTCAAATGGAAAATACATATTGTCGGATTTGATCGTATGTGGCACGTGCCACAGGTGGCCCGCACTTAGGTCCGCCCTACTTGGGGCTTCTTGTTCTAGTAGTTAGGGGTTGCGATGTACTCACAAGACGTCTTAGGTTTAAATCTCGCCCTAAGTCAGAGATTCGCCTTTTCGGATAACTTCAACATGAAAACCTCATGTGTTTATATTGGTCGAACCTTATAATATTTGACAATATATTCGGCTGAAAAGCAACCAGAAAATTCTCATTATATATTGTTTCATACGTTAAAAGATTAAATGTAGCAACAATAAATGATAAAAAAGTTCAGAACTATGAATAAGGCAAGTTACATATGCCATTCACTTATTTTGCAGTGTCCCAAAAGTGCAATCTTTGGGCTTACATGTTACTTGTAATTGTCAAAGAACGGCGAGCGTCACTTATAATTGGAAAATGATTGATAAATGGACATGACTAAAGTGTATGACTAATGTTAGACGTAAAGTATAGGCAACTATGTTTGGCCCAATTCAATGTTCTACCAAACTGAACAACAATGCAAGCTATTCCAACTTTGATTTTAGTTAACGGTCTGTCCCCTGTTACTGTTACAGTTTCCATTATGGGTTCACCACTTATCCTAAATCCCAATAATTTACATACATAAGGCGTGTTAATGGTGAATAGCTTTGTAAAAGATGTCATAACACCACCCTCCTCCCCCATTATCCATACGCCATAGTTTTTCAAACTATGTCTATTGACCTGATTAGTGTATGCAGACACAACAAGAGACTTAGTTTAGAAATTTAGTGCCAAATGGTTTTCTAAACAATGTGGAAGGTTCACCTCTTTAAATTCATGGGTAATCAAATCAAATGAAAAGATGAAACTCTTATCATTAGTAGCAATCCTCTCATAAGCAACCCAAAAGATAAACCTATCTGTAGCAACTTGAGTTGACGGCATAAGTCTAATTGATTTACGAGGCACATTGCTACTTGGAATCATCTTCCAAGTCTTGGAGCTCAATGTAAAAATTCCAACTTGCCACGTTATGTTATGCTTATTTTTCCTTTGGAAACACATAGAGATTACAACAATAGTTGGATCATAAGTTGAAGGACAAACCCCAAAACCAATGTAAGTCATTTTTCCTATGGTCTTGCTGAGAAGACGAGGCATAACGATACCAACCGATTTCCTGATAGTAGGGTTCCAAATAACAACCATCTCTGTTGGCCAGTTCTTGTAACCGTGGATACACCATAAGCCACAAGAGTTACCAATTACAGCCGAATATTTGAGCTGATTTACGAGGTCAGACACGTGTGAAGCAAAGTCTTGTTGTTGGGTCAAAATGTCATTTTCATCATCTACAAAAGAAACATATTTTACCTCATAAGGATGTACCTAATCATAGTAACCTTAAAATTACCCGATTTCTCCTGATGTCGCGGCGTCGTAACCATTATATAAACCGGAGCATCGACAAACGCGCGAGAGCGGCGCGCGTGCGATTTTGAAAACGGATCAGAAACTACGCACATACTTGACATAAAGGCCTCCCTTTTGATGATATCTATTTGATATCAAAAGGATTTATCTGACATATGATTGTTTTCTGAAATAATTCTGGAGGGTTTGGAATGTGGAATTTGGTGACTTTGTTTGTCTGTTAGGATACTGGTAGTTCACACAATATGTATGCTAAGTTGTTCATTTCTAAAATATTGTTTCCGTCTAACAACTGTCCATTTTCAAAGTGTTATATTCTCACAACCAAAATCATGCATATGAACACTTTTTTTTAGTATGTACAGAGTAAGTTTGGTTCCATAATGACAAAAAAGAATAAAGATCAAATATAGAAACCTCAACCATCCATTTTATATTACTTTTATGAAATTTTAAACGCTTTAAGTGTGACTCATATTACAACGGTGGAGGCTCTAACATTGACAATATATTTATCGAGGTAAGGATTTGATGAAAAATAATAAAGGGTAAAAGCTATAGAATAGCTATGTATTTTTAAAATTTTGCCGAGTTAGACACTTACTTTTTTATTAACATAGAATACAATCAACTTTCAAGTTTTGTTCCAATACGACCAATATGGTAATGTAGCACAATTACTTTCCACGTATTATTATTTTAGAATTTTGGGTTACTATCTTAGTGATATCGGAACAACAAATTTTGTAAACAGTCACATTGGTAATATTGACACAAAACTAACAAGTTGTTTGATATTTTCTATTAATAAAAAATTAAGTGTTTTAAGTAGGTAAAATTTTGAGAGTACGTTGCGATTTTATAACTTTTACCCAATGATAAAAGTTGGATGAAAATAAAATGTAAAAACACATTTGAGACGAACATACTTGAACAATTAAACTAGATGCATCTTTATTTAATTTGATGCGTTTACCTTAATTTGAATGAAAAGAAAGCAAAGTACTATTATCCACTCATTTCAAATGTATATGAAGAGAAACGAAAAGAGGCACCAAATTTTAATGGTAAAGCATTTAAAAGAGGTACACAAGGTCGGGATTTCTTCACTGATATAAACATTTAAATAAAAGATTAATTTCATATATTACCTTATTTTCATGATTAAGTTTATATATATAAAAAATACAAGTATTAAATGCATAATGTACAATGTTTTTAATACATGTTTGAGTATATATAAAATTTTCAACTAAAATAAGAAGATATATGAAATTGCCATTTAAATAAAGTATCATTTTTTATTACATGCTTCTATAATCTATTTGTGAACAAGAAAATAAAGAATGATACATTCAAGTTAATAAAATTGCTTCTAAATCAAATAGATGCATATCGGAATATGTGGTTACAGTTCTTATTTTTCACGATTTTAAAACCACTTCTCATCTAAGAGCAAGAGGTGTCACGGCAACCAAAAGCCATGACATTTGGGTCCTATTAATGACACATCATTTCAACATAACATCTCAAAATACCTCCTTCTTCGTAACATACCCCAACCCATGCCATTTGGGCCCCACCACCCACCATTTTATTTTTTTTCCCATTTTTCACACAAACTAATTTCATTTCATTCAAATAAAAATACAATACGGGAATAAAAATACGATACGAAAATAAAAATACA